>OMLM01004916.1:66983-95316 GCA_900302695.1 Helostoma temminkii
AACCAGACATTGATTCAATAGTATATTTTAGTTCATCCTGTTTCTGCTGATTGGTCACATTCAATTTGTTTCAGTACATGTCCAGTACATTACCCTATATAGGTTATACCTTATTTAACTTGTTATAATAATTATTAAAAGTGTTGTCTTTTGTTTCCTAGGTAACCCAGTCTCTGTTAGATAACAGTGACACCATGAACTTTCGCAACCACAGTTTAGCAAGAACACGAGACCCTTCCTGTACGGCTCATGGATCCTTCAACAACCAGGGAGGACACCTCATAGTTCCCAACTCTGGTAAGCTTCATAGAGAAAAACACAGTAGTGTAGAAGTGGACAGTGTTTGATGATAATGCAGTGACCAGGGTAATGTCAACCTCCATTAGGTTTCAGATCCAACAATGTTTTTTAAATTAATAATTTGCTAATAATAGCAAGAATGACATAAACAATTATTATTTAAGATTTAGACACTAAAACTAAAAACTAAACTAAAAATAGAAAAAACTTTTGTTAGATTTATGTTGGGATCTGGAAGCAGTTGGCAAGCAAATGTAGGGTTGTCTTTAAAATTCTCTTTCAATAATTAATCATAATGTTAAAGTGATAATGGGCTGCACATTCAATAATTCAGTTGTTCATGGTGAAATTAATAAATCCTTGATGAAATTCATTATTTCTGCCCTCATCCATCCTGCTTCCTCTGTACTCCCTCCTGCAGGTGTGAGTTTGTTGGTTCCAGCGGGTGCTGTTCCTCAGGGTAGGGTGTATGAGATGTATGTGACTGTGCACAGGAAGGACAGCTTGAGGTAAGTTTGGTCTCTCTATTTTCTCTGAGTTTTCTTCTTTGTGGCTTTCTTCCCCGTTGTCCTCATTTTCTCTTCATCTCTGCATCTTCTTCTATGTTCCCTTTTTTCTTTTTTCCTTTCTCTGAAGTTCTCTCTATTTCTCTTGGGCAATATCTTCTCAGACCTGTTTGTATGGATGCGTGGGGAGGCTTTCGCAGTGTGACAGTGGCTTAGGATGCACAGCAAGGGATGAATCATTATTATTTATAGTGTATCCTTGCACACCTTCTTTTGGTGATTCATTCAGCAGAGGTCAGTTAATACCATGAAATTCCTACATTAATTCCAGAATTAGCATTCCCGAGAAGCACAGTTATAAGGGAACATTTTACACATTAATTACTGTCTACTTATCATTTTGCTCTGTACAGTAAGAATACAGAATTTTAGAAACATTGCATTACCCAAATGCAGAGCTCATAATGCCCATATGTGGGAAACAAATGTTGACTGCAGTGCGACAGATTTTGTTTCACTTTATGCCATGTTGTACATTAAAAAAAAAACAGTTTTGGAAAGCATATGCAAAGCGATTGCTTTTTCCATAGTAACCAACAGATTAGTGGCTATTTTTGGGATTACTGAAATCCTGTTATATGTTCTATAATCCTTTACTCCCCAACCCTGTGTGAGTGTGGTAAAGCTCTCTTTGAGACATGAGAGACAAGCAAGAAGATTTCTATATTCCAGATGTTAACATTTTCTTGATGCAGATTTGGTAATTTCTTTCATTTAAACTTATGTATCCTGATGGTTTGCTTTACCTTGCTACCCACACTCAATGAAATAATATCTCTTTAACTCATCTTAAATACATAATATTTCTCTCTGTTTACTATCCCCTCTCCATTTTCCCCTCTAACACAGCTACACCAAAATATTTGAACTGATAAATTTGACAAATGTTTATAAAACCAAAGCAGTATTTAGTTCTGCACACCATTTTGGTTTCATTTGCATTTTTTAGATATCTGTCTGTGATCTTTGACAACACACCTCAATATTATTGTGGTATATAAATGTTGTTAGTGAAAATTCAACAGAATAACCACATAAATAACGACATTAACGGTTTTCATGTAAGCTTTTGTCTTCAGAAGAAAGTAGTGTAAACTAAAAATTGTTCCAGCAAGGTTTATGCTAACCAGCAGTGATAAGGGTAGTATTTGTGGAAGCACATACTGCTTTTGATCCTTTATATAGAATTGTTTTGATGGTGTGAGTAGTTAAAAACATAGTTCTGTTCATTTCCATTACATAGAGGGAGGGAAATTAACCCACTCACAATGTGCTATATATAAGAGTCAGCTGATCCTCTGTCTCCATATCATTCAATAGCTGGATAGCAAAACTCACATATTGACTTACCTCAGCCACACTTAGCCAGAATTCTGTGGCTGTGTGGCTCTTTAAGAACTAACCACATGCACCGCTCAAAACATAGCTGAGATGTATAACATCACCAGGTGACAAAATTATAAATCATTAAGTGATGATTCCTGTATTAAGTAAGTCAAAAGGGGCTGTTACAGTTTGAGTCATACTGTTTTTATCTGTTAGCTTCTCCTACCCTTGTGAACCCTTCATGAGTCAGTAATGAGCTCCAGCAGCTAAATCGATAATGCTGCTAAGGATCAGTGCCCCCCTGACACAAGGCAGCCTGAAAAGAAAAAAAAAAATCAGTGTTCAAATTTAGATCCATCTCCTCCATCTGTATGGGCTCTTCCCCAGTCAATAGATCTTATAGTCATTTTCTTCCCTCAACATGAAAGAAGAAAATGACTGTAATAATGGATTACATTGCACAATATAGTCATATTGCATATTTTCCTTTTTAAGTATTGTTTAAGCATGTGGTTTAATGATGCTAATGAATAATAAATACCGATGGGGTTCATTATGTTTATTCTCATATTTATTCACATTAGGAGAGCATGGTTACTGTGTTGCTGTACTGTAACATACATAGTTAGCAAGTGTTTGATATTCCAGTATTTGAATGAACTGTAAAAAGACTAGTCTCTGTGACCATTTATCATTTTCTGCCCATAAGCTGTGAACTACTGCCTCCAGTAGAAGCCCAGCAGAAGCCCTGCTGACTTCACTAATCATCCTCTGATTGAATTTGTGCCGCTCTGCTCTCATCTCTTTTGCTCTGTGATTTTCTCATCTGATCTAAGCTAGTCTATGCTACTCCAGTCTAACTGTCCACCTGTCCTCATTATTAATGTCGGCCAAGAGTCTCCACATATGAACATTGTGACAAGATAACACGGACGGAAAGTGAAATCAGTACAACTTTCTGCAGTCGATGCTCATAAAGTAGTTCAGCCTTTTTGTTGCTCTTTTCTAAAGAATCACTGATCTCAGTTTTATCTGTCTTTTCCAGGCCCCCAGTCGAGGATATCCAGACAGTGTTGAGCCCAGTGGTCAGTTGTGGACCGCCAGGAGCCCTGCTGACCAGACCAGTGATCCTCACCATCCACCACTGCGCGGACAATGTCCAGGAGGACTGGCTCATACAGCTGAAGAACCAGCTGGCCATGGGAGAATGGGAGGTGAGAGTTCAGCACTATATCTTTGGAGTTTCAGGGAGTGGTGTATGTTACTCACTAAGTGGACAACAGAAGCAACCCACTGAGGGAGATGCACTGATTTGGCACTGAGTGGTGGCAAATCAACAAACTATCAGATGTGAAGAACCATGCCAACAGGAGAACAGCAACCACCCCTGAGTCTTTATCTTTAACAATAGTGTTTGACATGTGCAAACAGTCAAAGGTAAACAAAGGTAACACTGGCTAAACCCTCGCCCACATCCAGAGCTACAGTACAAACAAATGCCTTGTTAGTTAACAGCTATTAAGTGTAGTCAACCGCAAATATCATTAAAAAATTAAACTGTATAACAAATCAAATCAACATCACACAAAACACGCAATGGTGGGCCTCTCACCTCTCTGCTGAATCAAGAAATCACTTAAATAGAAGCTTTCTGACAAAGTGAAGCACACTAAACAATCTCAAAAATCAATGCATCATATTGCAATTTAAAGAAATTTGAAAACACATAAGAAACAAACTATTAGACATGTATCAGTCTGGAAAAGGTTCCAAAGCCTTTTCTAAGGTACCACGGTGCCATTATCCACAAATGGAGAAAACTTGGAACAGTGGTGAACCTTCCCAGGATTGGCCGGCCAAAATTACTCCAAAAGCCCAATGACAACTCATCCAGGAGGCCATAAAGAACCTAGAACAACAGCTAAAGAACTGCAGGCCTCACTTGCCTCAGTTAAGGTCAGTGTTCATGATTCAACAATAAAAAAGAGACTGAGCAAAAATGGCATCAATGGGAGAGTTCCAAGGCGAAAGCAGCCGCTGATGAAGAAGCACACAATGTGGCTGAATTAAAATAATTCTGCATGAAGATTGGGCCAAAATTTCTCCACTGCGATGAGAAAGACTCATTGCCAGTTATTGCAAAGGCTTGATTACAGTTGTTGATGCCAAGGATGGTGCAACCAGTTATTAGGTTTAGTGGGCGATTAGTTTTTCACACAGGGCCAGGCAGGTTTTTTTCCCCTTATAAATGAAATTACAATTTAAAATGTTTTAACTTTGTATTTACTCATGTTACCTTTGTGTAACAATAAAATCTGAATCATTCAAGTGTGAAATTTTGACTGATCATCTAACGCTTGTTAAATTTATAAACTTGCATTAGCGAACACAACATGCTAAGGTTTCCTGCTACTGGCTCTCTGTACACTTATGTACTGTATCTACATGCATACACATAGACAATATTGTCTTCACCTAGAAGAATACCCTGCATTGCACAAACAAACATGCAGTGAGAGAGGAAAAAGAAAGAAAAGGAGTGAAAATGCAGTAAACATTAGGTGCCTACAGGCTAGTAGAAAAGTAGGGGGTTGAAGACTCCTATCAGAAGCAATTTGTTATGCTCCTGCTGTATTCCTCTTCTCTCATCTTTCTTCTTAAGTTTTCATCCCTCCTTTTTTCTAGCCTTCTCTTTCTCCCTGTTACTGCATTTCTCAGCATGAAGTCTCTACCTCAGCATTCTGTTTCGTGTGTGTATGTGTGTGTGCGCGCGCACGCACGCGCGCAAGTCTGTTTCTGTGCGTGCATGCGTGTATCCTTGTGGGTGTGGGTGATAAGGCTGTCTCGCAGCATCACTGTGTCTACAAGGCACCCATATGCTTTCTTCTGTTGCTTATCACAGCTCAACACAATGTCTCTGCACAATTAGCCATGCATAAGATTCTGTGTGTGTATCTTTGTGTGTGTGAGAGAGAGTGACACAGAAGGAGTTGGGTGCAGAGTAGGTAAAGACAAGAAAAATGAAAAGTGGAATTTCATCAGGAAGTCGATCTGTTTTTCTCTTATTGCAGTAGAACATCCATTTCCCATCAGAAAGTTTCCCCAAAACAGGGGGAGTAAGGTAATTGAATTCCCCTCACACAGCCGCAGTTGTGATTACCAGTAATAACAGATTCATACCATATTGCTTCCTACCTCTTTGTATTGATTCAGCTCATCTGAGGGAACGCAACTCTGCATGAACTGTGATTCAAAACTCAATATTTGTATCACACGTTTCATTGTAGAACACACAACATCCATGCAAAATATGGTTGCATCCATCCAAACGCACATACAGTTACACATACACAAACAGGCAAACAGATATGTGCAATAAGAGCCATATGGATTTACCATAACTCAGGTTGTGACAGAGAGCTGGTGCAATTGTTTGAACAACAGTCAGCAGATAATCACAGTGGGATTGGACACACTTCACAGCCTGGAACATGTGTTAAGGGACACCATGATTTGATCTCAGGATCCATATATACAAGCAGACATGTATTTCATTTCAGTGCCTCAACATTAATACACGCACAATCTGGTGAATCAAACATCCTATAACTGCTTTGTTAAGATAAACAATTACAGTCTGGTTTTATTTTCTGAAGAATAATTCTGTATACAGTAGTTAGTGCAACTATTTACACATCAGTGCTACCTTTTTATTAAACATGCCTGTTGAAAACAACACAGCAATGCATCCAGCATAAACCACAACGTTGCATGCTCGTGTTGTTTGTATTAGTGGGCATGGTTCAAAAAACAGTTCCAGTTATGTTGTGTTGACAGACAGAAAGTGGCTTAATGCCTGTGAATTCTCAAACAAAGCTGGTATTCAAATAAAGCCCAGGTTTTAACATTAGTGCTTTGTGCCAAATATAGGTCGGCGAGGAAACTAGATTTGTTGTGTTTCAGCACAACAACATTGTCACACAGTGTTTTTGAATGGTGTTTTAATGTGGAACAAGGGAAAAGCTGAGTTCGCTTTGATAGTGGTGAAATTATTGTAGATACAAAATACTGACTACTAACCAATGTACATTAACACAAGTTGGTACCACTTACTTACTGACCACTGTCCATCACAACACTGAAACCGACCATTAGTATTAATCTTGTGGATGTTATGTTTATGTTATGTTTGTTTATGTAACTCGAAGGTTCTCTGTCTTAAATAAAGATCTCTCTTCAGTCTACGTTATTTGAGATCTTACAGTACACCAGTCTCAGACACCCGTCATATGTCTAGCATGGCCCTTGTCTGACTTTGTGTGTCTGTCTGTGTGATTCTTGCAGGATGTGGTTGTAGTGGGAGAGGAAAACTTCACGACCCCCTGCTATGTGCAGATGGACTCAGAGGCATGTCACATCCTAACAGAGACACTGGGGACTTACTGCCTGGTGGGCCAGTCGATAGGCAAGGCAGCCGCCAAGAGGCTCAAACTGGCTGTTTTTGGACCTATCTCCTGCACAACATTGGACTATCACATCAGGGTCTATTGTCTGGATGACACACAAGATGCACTCAAGGTATAATATTGACACCAAATGAATCAACTGTTTTGAGTGGTTTTTGTGTTCTTTAGTCCATTGTGGCATTGTGTTTGTACTAAAGCTCATATTTTATTCAAACTTAGAAGAGAAGTGACTGTCTGGAGTCATAAAAAGACGTTTCTTCACCTCTACTCTTCTGGAAATGAGCTGAGAAACAGTCAACAAAACAGGGTCAAGTAATGTCAAAATAGTGATGCTTTGGAATTTAAACAAATTCAAAGCACTGAGGGAACCATCTGATACGAGAGATTAACATTGGTAATTTATGCATGCAGTGAAAAGTCAAATGTCAGTGTGGCACACAGCCAGCCACACACTCAGTTTTTACATTTCAAACAAGCAATAGCAGCTTGAAAACAAAGTTCAGAGTTGGACTTTTTAATGATGAAGACTGTGTGTAGTGTAATTGATCGGTTGGCGTTTCAAACGGGAAGTCTCTGCTGCATATCTGCTGTAGAGATGCTGCGTAGGAAGATGATGGGAATGAGGAATTGATTATTTTGAAAAGGTTGTGGGAGGCATCAGAAGTCATACTGATAAAGTGTGTGCTTGTATGCATATATGTTAATTTGTTCATTTAATTATATGCACCACAATAGTCTGTAAATATGTTGATGTTATCAGTATGCATGTGTGTTTACCATTATGCGCGCTGGTATGTCTGTAGGGTACAGACGCTTTCTTAATACTCTCTTGGTTTGGCCTTAGTTGATATACAGAAGTCATTTTGAAAAGAATGAGAAAAAATCCCCACAGGACTGTGTTTGTATTACTGAAAGCAGCTGCAGCATAGCGAAGTAAAATGATTCTTTCTGTTCACGGTATGGACAAAGACATCAAATGCACAGTATCACACTAAGTGATTTATTTTTTTTACACTTGCTAAAATCTAAGATACTAAATGAAAACAATGAGCAGTGAAGCAGCATTTCTATACGAGTTGGTAGTTACAATCCTTTAATACTTTGAAGAGGCTGCGTAGGAAAAAGCAGTGTTACATGTTAAATCATCAGAATAAAGTTTACTTCCGTTGTCATAAGTAATAAGCTGCATTGAGGTCATCTCCTGAAGTCAGAAGTCATTTAATGTTACTGTTTTACATAAAAGTTATACTTAATTTCTCTGCATCTAACAACAGCACTACGGTGACTGGTGATGAATTATTAATCAAGGTTTTTGTTGAGCATGTTAATGTCTTCCTTGCTTAAATTCAGGGAATACATGTGATGACGTGATAACATCTCAGTGCAAACTTTCTGGTGCTGTTTACTTCAAGAATTTTCTGTGGCCTTGTCTTGTTTGTCTGTTGCTCTATTAGAAAAGAAATAGTTCGGCAAGCAAGATTAAGTAGAACCAAACTTGTAGATAAATTTTGAAGTATTTTTTTGTGGGGTTTTATGTAGGAGGTTCTTCAGATGGAGACCCAGATGGGAGGGAAGCTTCTGGATGAACCAAAGACTCTGAATTTCAAAGACAGCACGCATAATCTGAGACTGTCAATCCATGATGTACCACACACACATTGGAAGAGCAAACTCATCGCAAAGTATCAGGTAAGGACATAAACATCATTCTTTCATACATCCCTGTATTGATTTTTTTATTGAAATAAAAGTTATTAAAGGCAAACACTCATCATCAAATTTTATGTAAAGGGTGCAGCCATTTGTGTTTTGTCAGAAATATAGTATATATTCATTTGGAAGATCATTTGACCAATAGATTGAGCTGTCTGAAAATATGCCTATTATGTTCTCATTTTTCAGGAGATCCCGTTCTATCAGGTGTGGAGTGGCAGTCAGAGAAGCCTTCACTGTACCTTTACCCTAGAGAGACTGAGTTCAGCCACCACCGAGATCAGCTGCAAACTGTGTGTACGGCAGGTGGAGGGAGAGGGGCAGATCTTTCAGCTCAGCAACACACTGGAGGAGGTAAGTTTGTAAAATTTCACATGCAGACAGCAAAACAATATACAAGAAGACTGCAGCAGACAGCTTTAGCGCACACTGGCCGAGGGCAGGATAAAAGCGACACAAAGAGAGAGAGTGAGGTTACTTGTATATCTTTCTACTCACTTCTGTATTCCCCCACTAAAGGTCCTAAAGTCACTAAGTTTTTCTCTATCTGTCAGACACACAGGGATCCTGCTGTGGTTCTGTGACTCTCTTCAATCATTTATACTGAGGCTAGAGGTCACATAACACGAGTGGAATAACTTGACTTTGATTTTGCTGGGCCATGTAGCTGTAAAGTCACCAAACGTGTGTCTTGTGTGTATGTGTCTGTGTCTCTGTTTCTGTGTGTGGATGGTTTTGGTCGAAGGTCAGACATTTCTTTTGGAATGCCACTGCTTTGAATTCTCCTGCGGTGTTCGTGGGCGATAGCGTTGTACTTTAGAATTTTTTAACCCTTGTTTAACCGTGTAGTTTGACAGAATGACAGATATTTTTTACTAGAATTAGTGGAATGCTTGCAGCAGGATGGAGGGATTCACATCACCTCTAGCTTTGACAGTCAAAATCTGTAAGATAAAAAAAAATCTAGAATCTAGTGGAGTTTGTGCTGTGGTTATGCAACATGTGGTCACTAAATATTAGGGGGGGATAAGAAAATAATATCACATAAAATGACATATTACATAAATATTTTTACTAATAAGTTTTCAGTTGTAACCCAGTATATATTGGTTTTATCTCCTTGTACAAAACTTACTATGATCACAGAGGCAGGTATGGAAACTAGTAGTAGCAGAAAGTAGTACAAACTTTATTTATACCAAATCACAGCTAACGCCACGTCAAGTTTCTTTTAAAAAAGTACTATAAGATTTAAGACCGTACAGAATTATGTGGAAAATGCATAAACTAAATCAAGTTAAATAGAAAACCCAACAAATCTCCCTTGAGCAAACACTATGTGACAGTGGCGAGGAAAAACTACCTTTAATGGAAGAAACCTCCAGCAGAACCAGACTCATGGTGGGTGGCCATCTGCCCTGAACGGTTGGAGTATGTAGAAGGAGGAGAGAGAAAGAAGAGCAACAACAAGCAGCCAATAAAGCCCTGGGCAGTTGGCAAGGCCAGTAACTGCACACTGGAAACATTCATGTCCAAAGCTGGTGAAACCTGCGGAAAGTTACAGAGAGAGGGAGACAGAGAGGAAGAAGCACAACTACGAAAGAAGACACAAAACTAACAACATCACATATAAAGCATATAAATGGGTAGGACAGAAGAGAGGAGAGCAGAGGACCTCATGAGTTTATAGCAGAATGACCTGGGCAGCTCCAAATACAAGCTTTATTAAAATGAACATTTTAAGCTCAGTTTAAAGTATTTATTTCGAAAGGGAAACAAACATGTTCCTTAGCACCAATCATTCAGTCTCCAACAGCAGAGAGTTCTCTGCTGTAAACGGTAAACTAAGTAGACGCAGTAAATACTAATCATTCACATCAACAGTGGCAGTTGTTGTTTCCCTCTGCCAAGCCACATTCATTAGACCGCTGCCTCCTTTCAGCCCAGGAGTGGCAGATTAATGGGATGAAGGTTTAGAAGGAGACAGAGAACGACAGCAAGAGGAGAGCGAGTGTGCTTGGGAGCAGATCTCTGTGTTTGTTTCACTCGTGTATTAATTAGGAAACTCATGTAATTGGTAGCACTGAAGGCAAGCAACAGAGAGGCAAGCATAATCTCTGCCAGAAGGACAAATAAGGAGATCTATTTCAAATTGATGTATGATTAAACTTGTTGCTACATGGATGCACATTATAGTAATCTGTAGTTATCTGAGTACTCAACATACGCAGAAACTAAATTATATATTAAGTGAACTTTTCAAACCTCATTTGTTGTCAATTTGTTTGAATCTTTCCAGGAGGTCCAGTGCATAGACACATCGCTGATGGACCCTGCCAGCAATATCACCACCTTAGTGGGGCCTAATGCCTTCCGCATTCCTTTATCCATCAGACAGAAACTGTGTGGCAGTCTGGATGCACCACAGACCAGGGGGAATGACTGGAGAATGCTGGCTCACAAACTTAACCTTGACAGGTGACACACACTCACGCATTTTTTATCATTAATTTCCTACATGCTTCCCTTAGGCGTTTTGCTTGGGTTGGGGCATCAGTTATGCAGGAAAACTTCTCTAAAATAGGATGGCAGCTCATCAGGCCTCACCTGTCCCCAAAACTGAGTCATTTTCTGTGAAGGCAATTGTGACGTGAGTCTGAGCAGATTGAATCACATGTTGCAATTCAACACGCTGTTCTATCACTCATCTCTTTGGTCTCAAATGTAAAATAGAACATACACATAACAAAGTTGTATATATATGTTTTTGTTTACCAGACATTCGCTCAACACATTCAGTGTTTGAATCTGTATCCCTGTAGGGTAAAATGTAATGCTTCTGGACTCCCATGTATCTAAATAGTAAAGATTTTTGTAGCAGAGATTTTCTGTCTGCATCAGAATAACAGGTAACATTCTTAGTATCTCTATCCCCAGATGTGAGTCTCAATGATTCACTCTGGAGGTTCATTTACCAGCAGCTACCGAAGCAGAGGCAGATACTGAGAGGATAATTGGGCACAAGTGCAACTCGTTGTCCCAACAGGCAGCCAGCTCATGATTCAGTCTGTTAATGTGGGCACCAAATATTCACAATCAGTATCAGAGAAATGGACAACAGCCAAATTGTTGTTTACTTCCACATTTCTGCTAAAAGCAGCTCTTCAGAAGATCCCATTAAAATGCTTTAACAAGGAAACACCATCTTTTATCCTCTCTGTTCTTGTAACTGCCGCATTATGCCTGTGTCACTTCAAAGTATGACTCATGCTTTGCCATGACAGCCTTTTCTCCCGACATAACTTTCATGGTTATATACACGATCGGCCACAACTTTAAACAACCTGGTCATCCTCATCATGATGATTATTATTTTTGTTAACATGGTGCGTATGGAGCTGCATGGCTGCAGGTCAGTCAGCGTGGCCATGTTGTCCCCATTAAAAACCTACCACCGTGGTTTTAATGTTGTGGCTGATCAGTGTATATCTAAATGACAAAACCACACAACAGGTTTTGTGCTGTTATTGTGAACTTTCTGACCCACTGCACCGAGACAAGTTGTAAAGAAACACACAGACACTTAAAAGGTCGATGTTAGTGATTGAGTTCACTTAACCAGGAGGATGCTCTTTATCACATACTGCAAACAGATGGAGTTTGAGGCATAAAGTGAGAAAGAAACAAACAAAGTGATGAAAATGGCTTTATTAGATGTTAAATATGAAAAAAATAAGCTATAATCTGCAGGAGGAGAGAGATTGACAGAAAGCAGAAGAGCGATGTACATGTCTGTTTGTGTTTAAACAGTACCAGAGTGTGCCAACAGAACAATCACAGGATTTAGAGGAGGAACGGAAAGTCTCATTTTTATCCCCATAAGACTAAGTCTGATGGCTTTTCCACTTTAAGACAGCATTGAGATCTTTGTCACAGATGGCTCAGCATCAGACATTCCCTCTGCAACCATTGTGTACTTGACTCTTGATGACTATAGTACTTACCATTACTATAAAAACAATTCTCCCTGCGGAGTTGTTGGCACATTTTGTGCCCGAATGCTATTTCAGTTTCACATTTTCTTACTTATTTAAAACTATTTGAATTCACTTGCCACATTAAGTCTTAAGTCCTTCACTTATTGCATTTATAGCATATGGCATTCACTATCTAATCAAACTGTGTAATATCACATGCTTTCAAGTTATAAATCAGAGCCCCCAAGAGAGCAGCTACACCAAGTAATAATATTTCAACTTATAATACATTCATAACCTGACCCTGTCTGTATTCTATGGACTTTACACAGATACTTTTTGTGAGTTAATAATAACGTGACCCCTTTTTTAGCAAGTTGTTGCAGCCTGTAGCTTGTGAATGTGATGACTGAAGTGATGCATCTGTAAGAAACAATTTGTGTCAGTCAGTGTTTTCTATCATATATCACACACAACCATGAGATACCTTAAACATTCTTTACCATCCATCCACCAACCATCTTTAACATATCTTTCACCCTGTTGTTAATTTTTCCAGGTACCTGAACTACTTCGCCACAAAGTCCAGTCCAACAGGTGTGATCCTGGATCTGTGGGAGGCCCAGCACTTCCCTGATGGAGATCTAAATGAACTGGCCGCTGTGCTGGAAGAGATGGGTCGCCATGACAGTAACCTTGCTTCCATGACAACGGAACACTGACGAAACAACATGGTTACCTTGATAATAACAGAAACCTGGAGACGATTACATGTGAATTCTCTACGGTGGATATTGCAGCAAGGGCAATGAACCAATTAGATGTGAGCAAAAGTAAAGTTGTCACCATGGTGATTGAGCACTGGTTAAATACCATGGTAATCATGCTGACATGGTAACTGACAGCAAAGGAGGTGTGCGAGCTCGTGCTGGAACTATGTGTATCTTTGTGTGTACTTGCGCGATGTTGCAGTCTAAATGTATGACTGGATGAGAGATAACCCTACCTACCACACAAGCAGAGCCTGTCAGGAACAAACAAAATGTACACACGCCTAAAAAAAAAAAAAAAAAAGAGACCTTGTCTAGTATGACACCAGTTGTTGTTCTCTTGCTGTTATTTTTTACTGAACAAAGACAAGCAGAGAAAAGGAAAAAAAAGAAACAGCAGAGGGACTGACCTTGAAAACCTCTGTACGAATGGATCAGAATCACAAATTGAGAGGAGCTAAACTGATTACAGAGGAGTGGGAGCAGGCAGATTGGGGAAAAAGAGAGAATGAGTTAGAGGCTCTTCAGCATGAAGAGAGTAGCTAAACTGATTACAAAAGGGAGACAGGACATAAACATAAAATGATGGAAGAAGCGGCAGGTGATCATCTGTAAGAACAGAATGGAAAAAAGATAATAAGCGCAGGGAGACAAAAAAGTGATCCCACTCTCCTCTTGTAAGCCTTGGCTGTACGTGTTTGCCAGTACAGTTTGTTGTCTTTATATCGTTTCCTAGGGAACGCTCTATGTATTCTGCTGTCCATATGTGTGGATCATTTCCTGCTATCAGAATTTGATAAACAGTGACTGTCAATCCAGGGTCCTGACCAGAAACAAGCCAGACGCAACAGGTTTCCCTTCTCAGCAAATCAATAATAAATGTTTCAGTTTTTGTTAGATTAAATACTGAGTTTGTGGCTTTTGTTCTAAATGTTCAAGTCATAAAACATATTAAATCATCCAGGTCGCAGGAAATCTAGAAGTAGCAAGTCAAAGGCAACTGGATTTGCTGTCCACTTTCCTTTAACTTGAGCCTCTAATTTTCTTTTAAAACCCAGTCCAAAGAGAATCACACTCCTGATGGATGCAAGTAAAAACTTCAGTAGTGTGTGGTTGTGACAGACCTGTTATCTGTTTATTTACAGTTTCACTTATGATAAACATAAATGAAGCAAAGATGCAGACTGTCAGTTATTCATTCCCATGCAGTGTGTATCATTTGTTTTTAAGGAGCCATCACTTTACTGATATTAAAACTGTATATATTTTTGTTCAGGAAAATGATTAAAGCTGCAAAAATGTTTCTGCACTTATTGGAGGTTTACGACAAGCCATTGTAAAGGACTGAAATGATGATATTCACATACTACAAATGCATCTCAAACCAAATTTTAGTGTTAACGCACTATCTGCTGCTCTCTTCCTCCCCAAAGTGGAGTTGTTTTGTGATGCAGGATGGGGAATTCCAGCCATGACTACCACATTTGCTTAACCACAACCTCCAGTACAGGAGTCTATCTGATAGACTGTTGGGGCTTGTTTCTGAACAGGGTCCAACATATAAGTAAAGAGAGAGGAAGCAAAAAGGGATGATTCACTTAAGAAGTGAAAACACAAGTGGTTTTAAATACAGAACTATACAAAATACCATAGTATTATGTGATAGTGAATGAAATACAACTTTTATTATCCATTACTGCTTAGTGTACCCAATATAGTGATTCATCATCATTCGTCATATTTTAATTTACTTCTATATATATTGCATACATATATATATATTTCTTTCATATTTTTGTTTCCCATCATCACGGGATGTCACTTGTGTTAATTGCCACCGGGTCTCGTGTATTCATGTGTGATCGCCACCATGACTTTGCTGGTCACTAGCACCATCCAGTGGCCTTCAAAGAATAACAGCGTTTACATTTTTTCATCTTCAGAAACGTGTAAATACATTATTATCATGTTCATCCTAATGACCTTGTACTACCGTGATTTTTTTGTTCAGTGATTTAGCATTAACATTATTTTTTGCCATTTTTATGTTTTGATAGGTGTAAACTGTATGGGGGGGGAGGAAAGTTTCACTTTTTTCTCAGCTAATGTTCTGTCAGCAGCTAACATTCCAGCTCATGGTGTATATGTTGAAGTTGCAATTTAGAGCGCAAAAAAAAAAAAAAAAAAATCAAGATAACAGCTAAAGGGGCCTGTGTAAAATGAAATGTAATATATTTGTGTTTTGCTGAGTAACATTGTGAACCCAGTCTGGTTTTCAAATGTGCATCGACTCGGGTCAACAGTATCTGACAAAAAGGTCATTACATATGCTTGGAGACAGAGAAACAGCCTTATTTTTTAGTGGCTTTTGAATAGTTGTCAGAGGCCTCTGGGGACATGAACTCTATTCACTATGTAAAGAACAATATGAACATTCAGTTCAAAGAAAATCCAGATATTTCTGCTCTGAACTATGGAGAGACGCCATATGAAACTAAACATCAGGTATGTAGAGGAGATACTGAGGAGGATCTTGCAGACAAAATGATGCAGACAGAAACTGAGTTAACACTGGTACAAAATGTCAGATCTTTACCTGGTCACGGTAGATTTCATCTTGTGGCTGTCCACTCACGAGGAAAAGCTTGAGAGATCAATTTTTGTTGATTCATTGAGAAATGTGCATATTAGAAATCAGACCTCTCGTATCAGTGTAAAACCAGACGTACAGCAGAAGATGTATGTTTAGATTTCTGACAAGCCTTGTGAACCAAATTACAGAAGGTTTATGGGTAAATGACAGGGTGGATGTTTTGTATTTTTTTCTAATGTCGCTGCTTATGTCAGATGTGAGGAAATCAAAGGGAAGAAAGTCTGAAACATCAACTCATTGGTTCAGTTTGAACCCGAAAGTCATGATAATGTCTGTTTCATACAATGTGATCATCAACATCTCTGATTAACTCACAGGCAGAATTCAAAGTAATACAGTAGGACTAACTAACACTTTACCAGCAGGACACACTGAAAATAAGAGTTTTCATACGAGGAAAAGGAAGATGCGTGAAAATTAAGAAAGTATGTAAAAATATTTTCTATCCACAGTATGTACAGTTGTGTACTGTCAGCTATATTTGGCAAAATTCAGAGTATAAAAAAGCAGTACAGTTAGATACTAGTTTGTATGTTTTTTTTTTAATTTAAGTTTCTTTCCTTTTTGTAAAAGCAGTGTCTACTATGCAAACTTGGCATTGGTTATCATGATAGAAGTCTATAACTAGAGCTGTCCTTGTAAGTGCATTTTTATTTTAATATCAGGAGTGATTTGATTTGATTAGTGCGAGGTAGTGTTTCCATTTTAGCTAATTCTGGCACGCTTCATAAATCTTGCTCAATCTTGCTGAATGCTCGCCTCTCTATCTCCTCAAATTGTTTTCTGTACAAAGTGTAAGAAAGAATTTTTAAGACAATTAATAAATTATATTTATAAGCAATACTGAAAATGCATATTGTCTCGTTGGCTTATTTCAACAGAACTGTGATCTCAGAAATAATTTTACATGTAGTACACATTTTGTACTAGCACACCTTGTACTATAACAGGAGTGACAGTCAGAAATGCTATTTGCAGACCTTGAATACATACATTTGGTTTACAATACTTTAATTTTATACCCCTTTATGCTGTGAAATTTATATTTTCAGGCTCCAGACTACATAAGTACTTGGATAAAGTAGCCTAAAGGGGAGGAAATTGCAACAGAAAATGCTTATGGTGTCACTGTTTAACATGCTGTGTGCTCAACAGCACTGGTGGGTTGTAATGAGGCATGCTGCCTTTTTTTAACAAAACAAATATGGAGAGCATGTCTTAACAGTAAGAGGCACTGCCAAGTGACTCGTTAGTATGCACCTCATTCAGCCATCACAAACTGTGCATCAGCCATGTGGATGTGAAACACTTCATTGGGGTAATGTTTAACCTTTCTACTGAGTAGAAACACTATTTCTCACAGGCAACCACAGTAGATGCAGATAAAATAAAAAGGACATTTATATCACAGAAAATGTCTGTAACACTGAAGCCTCTAATAATGAAAAGCATCAATGACCTCGTTTTGACCACAAAGAAAACTCATGTCCACTGACAGTGATTCTCTCTGATATTTGACAACTACTAAAAGTGAATCACTGGTATTTGAGGGGAAACAGAACTGTTGTAATGGCAGAACAGTGCTGAAGACCTAACAGCCTGTCTGTGATGCTGAAAGGTGTTTTTCAGGTTTGCCTGGAGAACCATTTCATACTGAGGTAGTAGGGCTGGTTAGGCTTCTCCATACTTGACTGCTACTGTGTGAGATTATGAATAACTGGATAAACTCACCTGATGGAAACCACATGATGGATTTTATAAAATGAAGTGATATTTGATTTCAGTGTAGCAGCTGACGATGATCTATATGCGATTCTGTGCCACGTGCTTTAATTTTCAATCACGAAGCAGCCTGGTAAAGAAAAATGAACAAATGTATCATGTCCACAGGATAACTGGAGGGTAAGGGAGTGATAGTGTGGGGATGGCTGGGGGTGTTTTCTTTGACCATTCAGGGTTTTCAAAACTCTGTTGCATTGTTACATCTGAAGTGCAGGCTTCGAGCCCCTCTGTATTATGGGGAATGACTGAATAGTACAGTAACTTGTAGTAAACTAACACAACCACAATGCCGCACATTTAATATATCATTAGGAGATCACCACTACAGTTATACCCTGCTCAGATTAGCAGAGGTTTGTTCCTGTGATTGCATGGGAGCACCTACAGATGGCACTGTTCGCTACATTAATCAAAAGCCTCGTCTCCTCACTTTTATTGCTAAGTTAAATTCCATTGAGCAGGAAGGAAACACAGAGGCCTTTGTATCCTCAATCCAGAATTTATTTGGACAGATAAACTTTATTTTTCACATATAGTTTTACATGGAAAATACACTTTAGCAACTTTCATAGCCTGTCACAACTCAAAAATACAGGTATACCTTTTCTTCAGTGTCTACAAATGTTACCAGCATAAACAGAACGTTTTAAAGCCTCAAAATACATTTTCATGTCACATGGTGTCAGTTCTTGTAACCAAAAGCAGTCCATTAAAGAGTGACAAAAATGTGTTCCGACCAATCACAATATAAAGCCAGCAGTGGGGCGACAGTGCTTGAAAGGAGGCATGATGCTGCAATAACAGATTGCCTTTAGGCACATCCCTTCAGTTCTATCAATCAGACCTTCATCTACAGGTAGGATAGCTTTCACAGAAAGCAGTGATAGTATATTCCACTCACTGGTCAGTAGCCTGTTTGCTTATCTCTGCAGCTACAGTGCCAAGTCAGTATTGGTATTGGTATTTTTCTCCAAGGGCTTTGGAGCATGTGGACAGGAACCAAAATCTGTTCTCACACTAGTCTGAAATGAGATATTTTCATCTCTGATGTACAGATCAGATCATATTTTGTTAAGTTAAGTTTTAGTAAATAACTGTAGTTTTAATTTATTTAATATGGGACTCAGATTACTCAGAGTTCTTTGCATCTGGACTCAAAGTTTGTGATCCTGGTATCACCAATGTGGGCTTCTTGTTTCCTGCCACACCTCCTTTTTTCTGGAAAAAAAAAACCTTGTGCAGCCTGGACCAGAGCCAGGGTGATTGTTAGTGCCCTTTCTATGTGTGATAGCACACACCTGGCAGCGCCTGATCACAGCTTGATATCCTGTGATTCTGACATCTTGGCAAGTGTCTTTTTGACCCGTAGGGCTGTGAGGCGAGAGGCTGGGTTGTGGGCCCAGCATTCTGTCATCAGTTTCCCCATCTGTCTCAAACACTGTGGAGAGAGATTTATGATGTGAATGTCATTAATTTGTGTGTGTGTTTGTAAACGGATTCAAGTCTATGCTCATTTTGATTTATTTTACCTCATCGCTGGTCCATCGATTTGGAAAGGATGGTCGTAGTCTCTTGATGCAGACCACCTCTCTCATGTCTTCATATGATGGGTCTGTTGGAACTAACTCATGGTACGGCAACTGGTACTCTTCAAGGATCCCTACAACAAATTACTTATTGTTAGAATCCAAAATCGACTGATTTTTTATGGCAGTCTTTTATTTAGAAGCTCTTTGTGTCATTAAGTATATTTACAGTCTTTACCTCCAGAGATGCAACGCCGAGCAATCTCCCAGAGAATAAGCCCAAAACTGTACATGTCGGCCATGATGTATGACTGAAAATGACTTCTGTTCAGAGTCTCATCCAGAACCTCTGGAGGCATGTACCGCTTTGTACCGACTCTGGTGTTGGGAGGGATGTCTACCTCATTCGTGTCACTAAAGATGAACAAAATGAATTTAAATTAAAGAACAATATGCCTCCTTTGAAATAAGTTAATAATATTTTGAAATAAGTTCAAAATACAATTCTATGAACATCTCCAACCTGCTACCAAAGATACCAAATATTTTTTTCAAGTCATGCTAAATACCAATGCTCACCTTATAAACTTGACTGCCAGTCCAAGGTCAGCTATACAGCAGGTCCCGTTTTTTTTCACCAGTATGTTCTTACTCTTCAGATCCCTGTGAGCAATGGCAGGTTTGCCCTGGGTGCCAAATATCTCTGTGTGGAGGTGACAGAGTCCTGATACAGAAGAGTAGGCCAGGCGCAGCATGGCTTTATTGTCTAGTGTGGTTGATTTGAGGTAGTCATACAAAGAGCCGTTTTCATGGTAGTCTGTGATTAGGTAGAGTTGGGTCCAAGAGCCAGTTCCTTTAATATCTGCAGCTATAAAGCCTGTGAATGGAGTGGGCAGGGAATGGAGAGAAGATTTGTTTAACAGGCAGTCAAAGAAGCAGCTTTTAGCAGTGTAAACCTTCAGGTTACTGGATGAATTTGACCATAAAATATTATATTCAACTACAGGTACATCTCAGGAATTTCACTGTAATAATTATGGCAGGATATATACCTAATTCTGTTTTAACTGAAGATGTATCAGTTAGACCGTCTAAATATTTTTCAAATTCAAACATTATTTTTTCTTCTGGGCAGTACAGAGAGTCGTCTTTACGTTGGTCATTTTAAATATGTGAAGTGAATTCATTCATCATTTAAATTTAAAATAAAATGTGGTGTTTGCTGTGGAGGGCAGCGGTATATACAGCATCTAGCGTCTGTCTTCTAGTTTACTTGCGAGTGATCTTTTGGCCCACTGCTTCATTACAATGCATCTTGTGGTGTTAAATTATGCAAGCTTTGGTTTGCAGTCTGTTGTTGTCTGCTTCATAATTTGTAGTGGTGTATGGGCTCTTAGCTATAATTGATCTGTTTTGGCGATGAGTGCAGTGTGGTGTAGCATAATGAACAAAGCTTAACTATGGAAACTTTCTATGTATTGTCTGTTGTTGTTGTCGTTCTACTTTTTTTGTTAGGTTTTTACTTTTTTCCCCTCACAAACCTCTAATGTTAATCACCTATCAATACCAAATCAATATCTAATTCCTGTTTGGAACTGTCAGTTACAATGGGGGATAACAAGTAAGTTGTAATAAATTAAATGGCACAATCTGAGAGAAAGAGATATATATAAAGGGACACAGTATATTGAAAGAGAGGTGCACAGAGACAAACATTTACAGAATAAGGAGGAACTATTATTTTATGTTACCCAGTATGTTCTCATGTCTCATTAAGACGGTCTGGTAGATTTCAGTCTCTCTGAACCAACTGGCCTCCTCAGTGGTGAAGAAAACTTTAACAGCCACTTTTTCTCCCCTCCACCTGCCCATCCACACCTCTCCGTACCTCCCCTTGCCGATCTGTTTCACCATCTGTATTTGCTTGGCTATGGTTCTCTGGACCTGAAGAAGAGTAAAAGGCAGGAATGTTTGGATAAGGTTTAAATTCCAGCATCATTACATTCTGACCTGCAGTATGATGCCTTGACCCTAATATGTGCATTTAGGGCATCCATGGAGCATTGGTTTGAAGCAAAGCGTTTAGCTGCAATTTAGGTAACTCACCAATAGAGGGAGCCCTGAGCCTGAGCCAGAGCTTTGTGACTGCTCTATAAGGTCCTTCAGAGATTCTCCAGGGGGAATGTAGGTCTCATCCTGCTCCAGACCAATACTGTACCGTGGACGAGACTCCTGCCGTTTATACCTGTAAAACATTATTATTGTTTAGCGGGTTTGTTCTAAATTACAATAATGTGTATACCTAAAATATGCACTGCACTATGCGTACTATAATCAGATGGTTTCAAAAGAGTGGTAAAGTAAATCCCTAACAATCAATAACAATGTGCGAATGAGTGTGGATTTGTGTAAGGTATATTTACCTAAAGTAGCAGAAGACAATAATGGCAGCCAGTATTATGCTGCAAACAGTGACGGAGATCAACAAGGCCATGTGGTGGATCTTTCCATCTACATAGACTAGAGAGGGAAGGATAAAGAGGTGAAAAAACACTGGCGAGGTAGTGAAAGAACAGGGACACGGGAGGCATGAAAAAATGTCAGAAAAGTCTAAATATGTAGCACATGTGTCTCTTCCATGATTTCCCTCTTTTTGATGTGCAATATATGGATATTTTTGGGGAAAATGCAGGGCATTAAAGCCCACACTGGGGAAAAAATTATTAATCTGTAACAAAAAATCTTATCAAAAATTGAGAAAGTCCTACCAAAAAAACTTCATCGGCATAGGTTACTTGAAAGAACTGGTGTTGAGTAAATCAAGTATAAATCATATTTCACTCATCAATTTTTCATTTTCTCTTTTTTCCCTCAAGACCCCAGTCAACAGCGAGAGGAAGCCCTCAGCCTGGTCGATGAATTATCTTCCTGATCCCTGACGATAGAGTTTCAGATTGATGACTCTGCCATCAGTGTGTGCCGGGGCTTATGATTTCCCTGGGAATCTAGTCTTACTGTCTGTCAAATACACAAAAGAGTCTCACACTCACACAGAGTATAGTGTTGTACACAGTAGAGACCTCAGTATTCTCTTGACACCCAGTAGTTTCTCAGAGCTCTGTGCAGGACACTTTGACAGTAACTCCCATTGCCCCCCCACTTCTGCTGTTTTTGACAATGTCACAGTATCTCTACATCTAAATCCTGTGTGCTGCAACACCATCAGCCACAGTTCTTGGCCCTGTCTATATCACTGTCACCTGCCAACTGGAGAACAAGTGGCTTTTTAAAACCTTTCTTGTGTTTCATGGGCAAACGGGACTCATGGAGGGGTGAGAGAAACTTACGAGGTGGTTTAAGAGGTGGAAGTGTAGGATGCAGGTTTTTGTTGCAGTAATCTTGGTCTGTGCAGCACTCTATTGATCTTCTCTGACGAGAGTTTCCTGTGTCCTGGAAGAAAAGAAAATCTAATTGTTTCTCTTGTTTTTTATACTTATGTCTATGTGTCTGCTTATTGATTAGTTATTCCAGTGCTGAAAGAATTAATAGACTAGCAGATTGGCAGAGAAAGAAGGAAAATGGTCATAATTTATTTCATTACCACCTCAAGTGAGTTGTTAATCAAACTTTTGTAGAGATCTGAGGGAGGACATACAAAGAAAATGGCCGTAAGACGATTACAGTCAGCTACTCACCCTACATTGAAATTCTGACCCAGCCAACCCCAGACACCCTGCAGTCTGGACCGGTACCCCTCCCTCCTCCTCCACCATGGTAAAACAGTAACCATTCGTCCTGGAAAACAAGGTGTGGCTACAGTAAGTACAGCACCAGTACTTACTCAGTGTGTGTGTGTGTGTGTGTGTGTATCTAAGGTGAATGTTTATTTATGGATATGTCACAATTGTTAGTTTTTTTATTGGTACATTCCGTACCTGCATGTGTTATTGGTTGAATCTTCTGGGCAATGGTGATAGCAGTGACACCACAGGAGCCTTTGGGAGGATGAAGAAGGAGCTGCACTGCCACTAGTCTCCTTCCCACTCTCCACTGCCTCCTTATTGGATGCTCTTAGCAGCATGCTGTCCAATATATTGCCTATAAAACAGACAAAGAAATTTAGCTGGGAAAGAGACAAAAAACAAATATGAAATTCACACATGTAGATCATAAAGAATAGATATTGTTTCTTGATTAAAGAGCACAGTGCCAGCACAGCCAGAAGAACTGCATGCCGAGCATCATCGAACGCATGAACTTGTGCAATTAGAGGGAATTCAGAACAACAAAAAAAAAACTTAGCTCGAAACACCTGACACTGTGAAATGTGTTCACTCACAGCAGATGTTTTAGAATAATAAAACAAAACTGTTGTATTATTGTATTCCCTAGTTATCCTATTTCAAAAGGGCACCTGTTTGTCACTTGAGGAAAAAAAGGATTGCGGAAGTGTCTTTCCTTCATGGCTTTTAAGATTTTTATTCATTCCAGCATGATCATTGAGACCAGATGCTTAACAGCTGCAATGTTGCAGCTGCACGATGGTCCAAAATAAGAACAAGTCCTTCCTCTCTGAAATAAACTGCCAGCAGATACAGAATGTGCTCTGTCAAATGCTCTTTGTAGAAGATATTTTTCACAAAGAATGAAAATTGATAAGGACACAGTTTGTGTGAAAGAGCACACAACATGAATCAATTACAAACTTTATTTCTCTGCAAACATTAGCTGTGCTCATAATGAAAAATTAGTTACAGTAAGTTATAAGCATTTGAAATTTGAAGTGAAAAAACTGCTAAAACTGTTTCCTGTGGGTTAGAAAATACAGCACATTTTGAAGCTAAGAAAAAATTATCACTCACTCACTCCCCACTTCTCACAGATCTAACTTTTTTCATATTGAGCAATGTAAAAAAAAAATCACCCTTAAAAAACTGAGATTTCTCAACAATGTGTGTGAAAATGACTGTCTATACACTTGTCTGCTATATAATACTTCCATTATTAAACAAAGCTCAGAGGCTAAATTTATTCTGTGGATTTCTATTAGTTGTAATTCTCAAGTGTTAACTGCAAGTTAGTGTTAATCCCAAAGACTACTTGTTAATGCTCAAGTACAGGTGCTTCACATAAGAGCCCGGTTTACTGTACATTTAAGGTCAAGACAAATAATTTAGTTTAACATCTTAATAGTTTGACCTAAAAATTAAATGTTTATTATAGGTTTTAAACTGGTCTTATGTACCCATTTAAAATCTATTTCATCAAAATAGTGTTCATGTAAAGCGCTGCATCATGACACAATATTTCATAATGAAATATATTCTAAAAGCTAACTAGTAGCTAAACATTCAAAGTGAACATATAGCGATAAAGGCTATAAAGAGCCATAGCTTTGAAAAACTAATTGGATTAGATGGAAACTTGAAAATGCGCTGTATATTTTTAGGGTATCACTGCTGTCAATCAAATGTCAGTTAATGGGTGGTATAATCCCTTTCATCTGAGCTCAACTGTCTTCCACAAAACATCAAAGAACCTCCTTCAGGGATAAACACTCCCTAATACAGACACTGTTACACACACATCCAACATAATACACATAAAGCCAAACTGTATATGCATGTGCAAGTGTTTCCTTCTAGACTGATTTACTCATTGATTCAAGAACTTCAATGTTCAAAATATACTACAAAGTGGACCTTCTCGTTTCATTTTCACTAGATAAATAATTATAATATCTGCAAGTTATTTAAAACCATTATTGTCATTTGTCATCTAGCACTTCCTCTTGTAAATGTCTCTCTTGTACACACTGTGTTGACAATACTGCAAGCGAGGGACGGTGGGGTTTAAAGGGGTCATATTAACAATTGACCGATTTGAGAGAAAGGGAGCGGGGAAGAGTAGGAGGGGGAGAAGAATGAGAGATTAACAAACCAGAAGTGACAGAACTGCAGGGAACTGGTGGGCAGTTTAGCGGCACACAGAGGGGACAGAGCAGAGGCCACTGGCCTTTTCCACCCTTTCTCTCACTCTGCCCCCCTTCATCCCATCACTTGCTCCCTCCTACACCCTAGTGCTCACTTATTTTGTCTTTTACTTGTTGCCAATCTCTCTTGCTCCCTAACTTCTTCATCTCTTTTTGAGCCATTCCCTACTCTTTCTTTGCATGCCCTTTAAACTAAACTTCATTGCTTTTCTTTCTCTATTCAAACTAATGTCCTTGTCTCCAATACCCAATCCTTTTTTCTGTTTTTGCCCTATTTTCCTTCACTCTAACACAACCTCCATATCTTCCTTTACCCCACCTTTTTTTTCTCATCTTCAACTTTCTTTGCCCGGCCATCCCTATGTGAGTCCACTGAATTGTTATGTCAGTTGCTGCTGTGCTGTTGACAAAACACAAAGCCTTTCACATCCATCCTGCACCTGGGATTCCTGACTAGTGTGTGTGTGTGTGTGTGTGTGTGTGTGTGTGTGTGTGTACGCATCTGAAGAAGACAGCGGGAGAGACAGAAAACTGGCAAAAAGAAAGATTAGCCTCAACCAGACTTGAATATTGTTCAATTAATAATTAATAATACTTTATTAATTAAACTACATCTTATAAGTTCTCAATGTTATCTTGATTCTATGGCTTTATCTTCTGAAAATCATGATTCACTACGATACAGCTTGTTTGTGTTTTTCACTTGTGGCCACCACAGTAAATACTTTTCATACAGAAAGTGTTGATTTTTCCTGAGGAAAATGAGCAGTTTTTCAAACAGGCTGTCCATTTATCTGTAGGAGGGAGTGCCCAATGTAAATTATTTTGCTGTTTGAGAAACTCCTCAAATCTTATCTTCGTGAAAGAAAATCCTCCTGGAATTTAGAAGATGTGTAAAATAGCACATCCGTACTTTCTGAATAGTGAGAAAAAAACAAGCTGTATAGGTCACTTGTCTTTAAACTCTGAAACAACTCATTGGAGTATCTCTTCAGATAGTAATTAACAGTAACTAAAACATTGCCTTCGTTGTTATGAAAATAATCATAAACATATGGTTATTATTATAGGTTCATCAGTTTAAGTATGCTGAGGCACAAAAACAACTTGGTTAGGTTTTAAGTAAAAAGATCGTGGTACTAGGAATGTCCTTAAGGTTACAGTTCCTTTTTCATCATGGGTTTAATAATAAACATGTGTTTATGGTTGTGAAATGGTCATTGATATTTCACACTGGAATTGTCTTCTGAGGAAAAGTCCATTGATTTCTGGCCCATCTATCCCAACCTTCCCTGAACTGGACCTTTTCACTTTATATTCACTAGCTTTATTATTATTATTATTATTATTATTATTATTACCTTTACAGACTAATTCAGTCAGAAGCCAGTCAGTTGCTGTAGAGGGCATTATATTAAGAGCTGTTTCTAATGTTTTGCCCCCCACATTCTTTTTAAATAGAGTGGTCAAAACATTAGACAGAGAATAACTGGTGCGTGCAGTCTTCATCACCCAAAGTGACACGTCCTAATATAATGCAAACCAGTATGGTTCCACCACCCATAATTCACCTGACTAACAGTTTCAACTAAAACTGAGAAACAATAATTTGTAAAAGTAGAATTCATGGCAGAAATGTTAGCTACAGGGGCATCTAGAAAAGTGGCCAGTACGTGTGAGTTACTACAATTGTGCCTTTACTGTTATATTATAACAAAAAATATGGCTCCTGTGTTGAGCTCCTGACTGTTATACAGGAAAAATGAATGTACAAAAAAATGCAGTGACCAATAGGGGCCCAGTTGAAACCATGCTAAGTACCACTGATGTCAAAACATGGTTCATGTTAAGTGATTTGTGCTCTGAAACTGGCTGAATTTCTCTGCACTTCACTGACACAATAATTGTTTCAAGCTCTTTCACTAAAATGACCTTTAAGAGCTTTCAGGTCCCCTATAGGCTTTTTCAGGCTTGATGGCAGGATATAGGGGCCACTGTCAACACACAATTAACAACCATGGCCCCACAAACCCCCAAAAGCTAAAAGATTCTTTTCAACAGATGTTGCTTTGTACAAACTGAAACAGCAAATGAAAGACGAAGACACGTATTTCGATAGTCAAAGGGAAGAGGAGTGAAGGAGAGGATATTATGCATGAGATAGAAAGATGAAGAGAGCAGATTCAGATGGAGATAGACAAACCAAGGGAAGCAGAAAGAGAGAGAACATACTCATTAGTTATCCTGGCAATGTTAAACAAGTCCAACCAGAAAAGCCCTTTCAGTGAGCCGATATAAACACTACCTGCCTCCCCCTTCCACTTACACTCATTTGACAACACTGCACCCCTCATTCCTCCTTCTTTCCCTCTAAGTAGTAGTTCATCTTCCTGGTGTTTGACAGTGCAGCCTATACAGTGATAGAAACACAGAAGGTAAAAGGTTCTTTTTTGTCCTGCTTCAACTCTGTCTCTCTTAAGTTCTTGCCTCTTCCTCTCAGTTTCCATGTACTCTTAGTGACTGGTCTTATCTCCATGTTCTTCTTCCTGTCAGTGTTGCGATGAGTCGATCCATCCCACATGTGCAGGAATGTCTTAATGAACTCCACTTTGTCATCTGGAAGCTGGATGCTGGGAAACTGAGATTGTCTCCCTTGTTGTTTTGGCTAAACTTGCTTTGAAATTCAAATACAGTGTGCTTTGCCTTTGGTTACTGTGACAAAAAGCTCTCCTGCTTTTTCTAATCTAACTTTACACCATTTTGAGGTACAGGAAAACACATTTGCAGGTAGTCATTTGGCACACATGTTTATCCAAAACGGCTTACAAAAAGTTCCAAATAAGTTGCTTTGTAGTAGCTTGGAGTTCAATATCTTACCCAAGGACATTTCAGTGTGTGAACCAGAGGAGCCAGGGATTGATTCCCTACTAGCTAAAGTCACTCTGCTGTTGTCCCCTCCTCCTTTTCCCCTCCTGAGTTGTTTCTCTCTTCTTCCATATTTTAGCCAATGACGTGATGGCATGCAAAAAACTAACAAAACATAATTTTGCCCACACAATACAATATAACATTTGAGAGTATAAGATAATTAGCTGGAACCACATTCAACCCTTCTATCTTCCAACACAACAGCATCATCAACAGCTCTTCAAACATTCCTTCACTATGTCACTGATGAATGATGCAGTAATGAGCCAGTGCCATTCTCTGGTTATACAGCTGTCATCTGCCAGCTTTATGCTGCGACAAGTAGGGTGTGGGG
>OMLM01004917.1:5475-18130 GCA_900302695.1 Helostoma temminkii
GAAACCCGCCCGCCCCGCCGGCCGGCCGGACGGCCTGCGGTTAATTAAGCGGCCTTCAGAGCCGCGGGAGAAGGAGAGGCCAGGTTTGATGCTCTCTACATCTGTGATTTCTAGAAAAATCATCCAGTCCTCCCAGAGTGCAAGGGAGGATTTTAAATAGCAAATTAGCATTCAGATGAGTTCCCTGCGCGTCATGGCGCTGCGCTGCGGAGCGGGACAGAGAAAGAGTAACAATTTAAAGCGGTGGATGAAGTGTTCAGATCATTTACACGAGTTCAATTACCAATACATCGATATAAAAACAACTCCCGCATTCAAGAAGCGTCATCAAACATATGGTATTTAGGCAAAATTATAAAAGTGCTAACAGGATGTACTTACAGTGCCACAAGAGGTTAGTTATTCTGCCTCAACTTTCCCTGCTAGATGATTCTGAGAGGTCCTGAGATGATGAATGAGACAGTTCTGTGTGTACATGTGTTTGTGTTTCTGTGGGAGGATGTGAAATATTGTGAGAATTTTCTTCTGGTTTTTGAACATTAACAATATTTAAACTGAAACATTTTCAGAAAAAAAATATGACTCAGACATCTGAAATGTGTTTAGCTGCTTTTTGTAATGGGCCCAAACAAAATGATTCAATCATTAACAAGACATTTCATTTTTTATAAACCTGTTATTTTTCCTCTGAATGTTGTGAGTTGGAGCAGAGTTACAGTGAAATGGGAACACACAAGTAAAGTATCATAAAAAGTACAGTATTTAAGTACATTAGTCACATCATCCCAGAAGTAAAGTACAGTTGTAGGAGGATCTGCTGCCTCAGGGCCTGAACAGCTTTGCCAACACAGGGAAAAACAAATTCCCAGATTTACCAAGGTGTTGTACAGGATTTCTGCAAACCGAAGTTCTGTGTCAGTAGCTCAATCACATTGTGTTTGTTATACTTGTTACTTAGGAGCAGGTCACATTCTGGGAGAAAGAAGACAAAGGTGCCCATGAGGTCATGTCCATGTGCACTATCAGTCAAATGCTTGGTTTTTATGAACCATGTATCTTTTTTCTTTTTTTCTTATGATCAGTTCTCCTTTAAACTTAATGTGCTATTGGAACAACAGTACTGACGCTTGCAGATTATAGGTCTCTGTATGTTAATATAAATATAACTTTTAAAAACAGCTGTTTCCAGCTACAATAGTCACTTACAGTATTAACAATATCAACACTGTATTTCAATGAGATGTTATAAAATCTGTTTTTCTTTCTAAAACATGCTAAAACAAGTTCTACGTGTGTCCAAACCTTTGACAGTAGTGTACTTTTTCTGCATCTCTACATAGTTCAAATCAGCTCCACCTTCCTCAGGTACAGGAGTAAAATGCTGCTAAAATAATTGGTTATTAGTTATAACCAGAACCATCTTTCTGCTGAAACAGTATTTCAGTCCTTAATAGTACAAGGTAATACTAAGACGTTTACTTGTAACTGATAGTTATTTGTGTGGGTAAATGAAGGATCTGGGTTCTTGCAACACTGAAGGCATCACATCCTACATTTGAGAAGCTGGATATATTTGTCATTCTGACTTGATAAATGGATTAATGATGATTCATTAATCAGATCATCCCCTATTTCCTTTTTTGTTGACGCTGTATTTGAAAGGTGTTACCACCGTGATTCAATCAGGGGTGGGTGGTGTGGTGGCGAATCAGAGCCAACATCCCAGCTCTCCAAAGGGTAGCTTTAAAAACATCTACTGTATCTGACCAGGTTTTATGTTTTATTAAAAGTCAGAACACAATGGGGGGAGGCCACATGTTCTCAGTGCACAAGAGTCTTCAAGGCATTTGAAGTCTTTAAATGATTGTACAAAGTGACACCTTCCACAGTCCAAATCCAAAATATATTTATTTTACCTTTACATACAGTGAAGAAAACCAGCAAATCCTCATGTTTGTGACATCAAAACGTCTGTTGATTAACAAAAATACTATTCTCAGTTGAACTTGACTTAGAATAACGTGTGTGTATGCTGGTGAGAAAAGCAGATTTCCAACACCCACTTCAGATTTACTGGACATGACAGAGATGAGGACATTAATATCTATTACTACTGTGGCAGCAATAATTAATCAGTTATCCTCATTTATTGAGTAATCTGCAGTCTACATTGAATGTTTCTTCTATATGAAAATGTTTCATTACAGTTTCCCATAAGGTGTCTTCAGCGTATTTCTCTTTGAGAAACATCCTCTGAATGAAAAGAGTCGTGCAAACGTAATGCACGAGAAGCACATCAGCAGATATGACAAAAAAAAAAAAGGCAGCTTCAATTTTCTAAATGCAAGTAAATTCCTTGAATGAACAATACGCGCATTGAAAACATCAACACACAAACACGCACAGGCACTTCTCTGACTTCCAGGCTCCACTTTGAGCTTTTATAATCACCGAGGCTGATGCAGATGCAAAGTGTTTGCAGGCGGAGAGGCCTGGCAGGCACTCTGCTCTCTGTGCTTTATTGTGTGCTCACTGTCACATACAGGTCTTCATTAGGAGCGTCTAGAGACTTTGTGAAGGGCTTTTGTGTGCGTGAATCACTGTGGTTTATGTGTCTTTTGCACCACTAATATGCCACTATGTCAGATGGAGTCTGTTTTAGTGCAAGCCTTTATGGCGGCAAATTGGTGGCAAATAGGACAGCGGAGCACTTTAACAGCACTCACCCTTTTCTCACCCCTTTTAACTTATTAACTTATATTAACTCGTTTTAACCTGTCAACAGTTGTGCATCTGTGTCACAAATAAATCACAGAGGTGGCTGTAGAAGAGCGTGCATCTCTGTGCAGAATGTGTTTACCACACACTACAGCTTTTTACCTCCTCATCACCAGTAATGAAGCCAATCTCCATTTTGACTGTGTGATCACTTTTTAATGCACTTGAGTGGTTTTTAAAGTGCAATCAAATGTTAATTAAGGGCTGGTGTTTTCTTTTTTCTTTTTTCTTTTTTTTTTTTTTGCCATAGCAGCTGACCATAAATGCTCTTTCCTCATGTTTTCTATTGAACACGCTTCCACTGCAGGAGAACCATAAGCATGAGTCAATTGTTAAATGCACCTGCAAGACGGCGCTCGGTGCTTCTTTTAAAAGGACACAAAAATGGAAGGTAAACAATGTAATGAAAGCACAGCCTTTCACAGAATCTGCAATGATTAGTTTTGCCTTGTTCTTTGAGTATCTGCGCAGGCTACATCACTGCACAGACCCTCAGTGTACAGTCAACAATGTTACTTTTAAAACTAACTATAGTTTAAATATTACTTTTTCTAAAGAATAATGACATCGCATGAACCTATATGAGCCAGAGTATAAACTAAAAGTGTACTTCAGTGTGCACCCAGTAACCTGATAAGAACTCCTCCTTCATCTCCTCCCGGCTGTAGATTGATAAATGTGGGACACCAAAAAGAAAAGTGAAAAATCAAATCAGCAGAGCTGAATGCGTCCGTCCCCCTAATGAGCCACTGATTGAACATTTCAGCGGGGAAACATGTAGTCATTAGTCTCCGTGCTCCAAAGAAGCATTTAAAAGAAAGTTCAGTTGAGGAAAAAATGTAATTACAATACAGGAGACACAGGAATAACTGTGAAGCATCAATTTAAACATAATCACCACAATTACTGCTCCCACGGGTCTGCTGGTGTTACACAGTGATTGTTTGGGGGGAAGAAATTAAATTTACGTGGATGTGACACCTTTTCCTTAGATGTCGTTCATCTTCCCATCATCACACAGGTCTTGGTTGTTACTAGTGTGTTAAGCAATTGAAGAGAACATTATTTTGTGTTGCCAGATCATTAACGGTGTTAGCGGCTTGTGAAATGACCAGCTAAATAATAGTGGTCTATTTGTGGAGCCTTTAGCAATCAGTTTCAGAAAGAAATCACAGTCTGAATGCAAGTGCGATGATGCAGTACATGTCTTCTTTAAAGGGATAAGTTCACTCAAAATACATACTCAGATACATTTTCTTGGTATTAATCTCTGAGATTTTTTACCAGCTCTGCAATACCACAGAGACTTAAACATATTCACAAAACACATTCAACTTATACTGACATTTGAAGTTCTGCAAAATTGGATTTTTGTGGATAATTGTCCTTTGCAAGTTCGATCGCAAGCAACACTTGTGCCTGTTTTGCCTTGAAGCCACAGAGCTTATAGAAATGTCAGCACATCCAAAGATCTCAGTAATTAATTTGGTGAATGATAGTGAAACTATAACAGGGGCTGTTGTAGCCTGTTGTGCTAATTGCAAGTCAACTCATCTTAAAAATGTAAAACTCATTGAAAGTATTTATATGATTGCTAATATCTTGGTCTTCTAATATTCATAATTATATATATTCATGATTCCAATAAGTCTAACTTAAACTTGGAGGCCACAATATCCTGGTTTCTATCACAGTACAGCAGATAGTGCATCTAAGTTATTCTTCAAACCATCAACATGTAACTAGGATACTGCAAAAACCAGAATACTCATGCACATGTTAAGGCCCTAAATAGGTCACTTGACATTTGCCTTAGCTGAGTGTTCAGGGAGGAAGTTTAGAACCACCAGGGAGGAGAAAAAGTGTACAATATGTTTAAAATGTGATTAAAGGCACATTCAGATTTGTAGCGTCTTTGTACGAAAAGATTTAACTTGTCAGTCGTTTGTTATGATCCACAAACACTTTCCAACCCTTTAACCTTTGCCAAAATGCAGAATTGTGCTCACCCATAAGTTCCAACCCAGTTTACTTGTTAAAGCCATACAAACAGACCAAGTAACTATTACCTGTGGAACTAAACATGGCTTCCCATGTCGCTCACATTCCCCCTCCCACCGGTCTAGAGCTGTAGTCTCTTAATTTGTTGATATTGTACTTGATATTTATAGTAGTATTCTTATCGTGTCATGATTCTATAAACAGTAAAACTCCTCTATGGCTAAAACAAAAGTAAAGCGGGTATAAGTACACATCAGTAATCAAATGTAGTTTTTATATTATTGTTATTACACAGGGAAATGACGAAATCTATAATTTAAAAACATAGACGGCTTTAGACGTCTATTACTGTCGTTGGCTCCCCGTCAGATGAACGAGGAGCTGATCAGAGACAAGCTAGCTAATGAGAAGTTGCTCTCAGTGGTAAGGTCAGACAGGCGTTTCCTCAGCTGGGATCCTCTGCTTCTCCCCCACCTCTCTCTCCCCCCTTGCGTCCCTCTCCATCCACTGACTACTCTCTTCAAACAGAGACCATGATAAGACCAAGTGAACAGCCCCATCATGTCACTGTGCTGCAACTCGGAGAGGGAACGAAATCAAGCTGTCACTGTGCAGAAATGTTGAGGGAGAGGTGAGGAGGAGGAGAGACAGCCCGCTGTTCTCTCCTTCCCTCCCCAGAGCCCATTATAGCAGGTGCCAACACTGCAAGATGGATCACACCCACACACAGAAACACAGCCACACACACCCTCGTGAATCTGTCAGTGAGAACACCTAAAAAAAAAACTACATAAAACTGTAAGTTCATTTTGACTCGTCCACATTTTAAGACGCAAAGTTAACTTTAGATAACATCTTGTTAAAAATGTGAATTTATTTGTGTAGACAAAACAAGTTTATGCTCATAGTGTTAACCTGGAGCTGGTTTAATCATCTGCAAATACAGCAAACATTGTTTTACAGTAGAATAACAGTATTTTTATATTTTAGTGCAACAACCTGATAGAAAAAAGTGGACATCTGAGGCTTTCATGTTTTTTGGTAACACAGAATAATTCTTTCTATTTAGTGGTTTTGAATGGCACACAGACTTTTAAAAAGATTTTTATCAACAGTGAGTTGCAGATAGAGAGACCATCTGGTTACCAGTTATGCTCCATACACTGAATTTCATTGGAAAAGGCACAAAAACAAGTTGAGATAAAAATAATTTCAAAGCAGATAAACTGTATTTTAGTTTCATTTCTTGCATATTGCTTTTGTATTTGTGTATGAAAGTGGACTGAGGGATTTACAGTGAAGTTTGAACTAAAACACTTTCTGTACATGGAATAAATTGTTTGTAATGAGAAGAGGCTCTCTGATGTTTTACATCATCCTTGAATTCAAAAACACAAACATTGCTGTAACTTTGATCATTTTTGCTCTATTAGACAACTTTTTTATATAAAACTCTGCTGTATTTTAATGATAGCAGAGTTTTTTTTGTTCTGTCTTTGGCCGTTTAAAAATTTTTTTACACACTATAGATCACTATAGGATCTATAGTGATCCTATTGTGCGCTATAAGGATTTCTGTGATGCAGCGAATGCTATAATGCTCGCTAATACACAAAACCAAAACCAAATGATGAAGCACAAGACATTCAGGGGATCTCTGAAGTCATTAGCATTCATCCTGAGAGAACTGCAGTCTGTGCTCAGTTGTTGAGATGTTACAGTCTGGAGCAAAGTGCTGGACCAAGGGACACTTCCATCTCTGGAGCTATTTTGATTGCTTGATTCGCTAAAAGGATATTTGAGTAATAGTTAACTATGAAATCAAATTGTTTGCGACCTGTCCAGGGTGTACCCCGCCTCTCGCCGGTATGACAGCTGGGGTAGGCTCCAGCACGCCTGCAACCCAAACATGTCCACCAGTAGCTGCTCTGCCCTGTTTATGCTTAGAATTGATTAAAATCATAAAAACGTGGAAGCAGAACGGAGAGGTCAGCTCTAAGAAAATACACCCTTGAATTCAGATTACAGCAGATTATGTTGGCACCCCTGACGGCCTACTTATATACTAAACTTTAAGCCCTAACCTCTGATGCTTATATGAGATTAAAAGAGACCACGGTAGTTTGCTCATCTTTATGACGGTGCTTCTTGCGTTGTTGGTTCAAAGTACTTGGAAAAAGTTCAGCTCTGGAGTTACTGGCTTCACATCACATCTCTGTGTAACCAGTGTTTTATACTGGACTAGTAACTGTCAGTAGCACTGTTGTCATCTATGGGCACTAACAAAATGATGTCCTGCTCACTTAGCAAAGAAGTGTAGGTTTACCTCGGGTTACTAATTGAAAACACTGGTACTAGGATCCCTTTGGTTCTTGTTGGATGTACACAACAAATTTGCTTAACTTCATAATGCTGGTCTATAAATCACTTAATGGTTTGGCTTTCCAGTATATTACTCATCAGGTATTCATCTACTGGCTGTTCTTCCACTGTTTTCCTGTTTTAGGGTTTAGTTTTTTTCTCTAAAGACAAGTGCGGACTGTACAACATACTGAGGCAAAGTTCATCTTTGACGTGAGCTGATGTTATTTAGATTTTACAGCATTATTAAATAAGTTACACTAAACTGGAACTGAAATGATGCATCATGCTGACATCACAGTCTAACATACATGTAAATTGCCTTAAAAGCAATTAAGTTGCAGAATTACTCTTAAAGGAATCATATTATGCATTTACTGGTTTGATGTTACATATATACTTGTTGGGTGCCCACATTACACACAGTCAGAGGTCCGAAGCTACAGATGAACATGTTTTTGCATTCTCGCTGATAGTGAAAGCCAATCGCTTGTCAAGCTGTGTGGAAGTCCATAAGGGTGCTACACATTCAGTGCCAGGCTGAGTACCCGTCTACACGTGCCTTACCTTACACGCCAAAAACAATCTAGCATCAGCGGAGGCCTTAGTTAAGTATAAAATAGCCATTATCAAAGATTATTTTCACCATAAGACTGTGAAAAAGTAGTGCGTTATTGTAACACTTTCACCAACAGCCAGTTTCACTATCCTGCTGATGTTTGTGCATGTGCAGTTTTTCTTTTATGTGAACTTAATGCAAATACGTGAAAAAGAGTCTGTGGTTCTGTACGATGGAAAAAAAAGCAAGTGTGTGTATGTCTGGCAAACCTGACAGTGTGTGTGTGTGTGTGTGTGTGCGTAATGGGAACAGCTGGCTGAGGGAATGAGTACAGAGGGAGAGGTGATGGATGCGAGTGGAGCTCCTGTGACAGATGAGCTAACAGGTGTTCACCACAGCCCTCAGAGAGAAGCTATTTATGAGCTGGAAAAGACAGCCAGATGCAAAGCACACTACACCACCGGCCCACATCACATACGTCTGCACAACTTTACTCAACAAGCAGCAGCAGCACCATAAAACTGTCTTTAAGACGCGGATGTAGTGCGCTAAAAGCATCTTCACTCTGCAGTTGAGCTGAAGCTTCTCATCACTCTGTCTTTTGATACAGAATATTAACACACTGTACGTGTACACAGCTATAATACACTATAATCTGCATTATACTGCCATACTATCACTATTGTACCATTTGCTCAGCTAACGCAATAAAGAAAGAATAATTAATTTAAGAATAATAATAATTTCAAACTAGTCAAGACTGTACACGTGAGGATATTATTTTAGTTACTTGGGGGTAACAGCAAATACGTACTCACTTGTTTGAAAATTATCATGTTCATCTAGTAATGCTGTAAAATCCAGATGATATATTTAACACCTTTTAAAGACTTCTCACCATCTTAATGAAACAATAGTCTGTTGTTTGATGAAGGTGGTAGTTTCTAACACATAAAGAACCAAACTATTGTTTTAATTAAAATAAGAATTAGCTGAAAGTAACATCAATAGAGACACATGTAGCTGATAAATGGTTTAATGGCTCGTGTTGTACAAACACATATGTCATTTATGGCTCCTATCTTGCTTTGAATTAGAAAGTAGAGTTGCAACTTGAAAGTAGAAACATCTTCCTACTTAGCACAGTAAGACTTGGTAAACTGGCCTCTACTTGTCATGTTCATTTTTAAAAAGATTCTTACCTCTGTGACATAAAATGTACGAACAATACGAGAGGTTTAAGAGAAACATATGTTATAGCAGCTTAGGCAGAGGTGGTCAGTAAGTACATTTACTCAAATACTGTACTTATGTACAGTTTGAGGTACATGTACTTATTTCTATTTTACTTTTACTACACTATTATTTTAACATCATTAGTTACTAGTTAAAAGGTTTAGTTACATTTAGAGTCTAAAAAACTTTATAAACTACTAAAATGCTGATGTATCATTTATGGATTAACCCTGTCACCACATCAGGTGCTTAAAGTCAGCTTCACCTTTTCCCACTACTGTTTCTGTTCCACAGTCTGTAGGTAACATCACATTTTACCATAATTAGTTACTAGTTACTGTCCTGTTCCACAGTGTGTAGGTAACATCACATTTTACCATAATTAGTTACTAGTTACTGTTCCTGTTCCACAGTGTGTAGGTAACATCACATTTTACCATCATTAGTTACTAGTTACTAGTTACTGTTCCACAGTCTGTAGATAACATCACATTTTACCATCAATAGTTACTAGTTACTAGTTACTGTTTCTGTTCCACAGTCTGTAGGTAACATCACATTTTACCATCATTAGTTACTAGTTACTAGTTACTGTTCCACAGTCTGTAGATAACATCACATTTTACCATCAATAGTTACTAGTTACTAGTTACTGTTTCTGTTTCACAGTTTGTAGGTAACATCACATACGCTTACAAGGAATCAGGCTGGTCTCTTGACCTGCTTCTTGCATCTTGGTTTTAAGGTTACACTTTAAAATAGCCCTAACCCTAACCCTAACCCAAAAACATGTTTTTTCAACTTAAAACTATGAGTTCACTTGTACGCCTTCGAAGTCAAATAATGCAATTTAATGTTATAACACAACTATATGTTATCTTTATATATTTTTGCTTATTGTGCTGTTTGTCTTAGTTTGACTTACTTACTTATTGAGATTCATTAGTTCTGCTGCTAAGATGATGAACTGGCTCCTGTTGAAGCCACGCTGCACTAAAATAAAAAAATCGAGCTGTTAAACTGTTTAGTGTAAGTGATTAAGGTAGGTTCACCTTTTTTCATTCCTGTAAATATACAGTAACATCCTAGTTAAACAAGTATTAAAACACACAGCGAGTTTAAATGTGTTCTTTAAGCTACAAAAATAAATATATTAACTCTTAACACCTTAATTTTTTTTAATCAACTTAATAAGTTGAGTGAATTTTGAGAAATGCATCAAGTCAGAACAACTTATTTATACATTCTTACATAAAAACTAAAATTTTTATTAAAATTAGCTTGAAAAAATAAAACCTGGATATTTATATTGATTAAATAATATTAGTTGATTCCTGAATGAGAATTTACAGCACAATCCATACTGGAAATATGGGAGTAGAGGGGGAAGAACATTTGTCAGCAGGTGGACTGACATATTTATCAAAATCATGATGTGATCAGTACATGGTATGTGCCTCAGCCTGCCAATTAGCAGAACCCACCAGTAATGATCCTGTGATTCAGCCATGTTCAGCTAAGTGACAATAAATCACGGCGTAGAGATGTTGATGCGTCATTAAATAAACCAAACTGAAGAGTGTTAATATCAGCAAAACACAAATAAAATGTCTTTTAATAAATTCTTAATTTTTATTGTTCAGCAAAAGTGACACAGATGTAAAGACCTTGCTGATACAAATCTGATGAAGATGCTTTGCTTTCTAAATCACATTACTTTCACAAAGAAGGCACTTTAACAAATGTGATTTTGGGGCACTTTAAACGTTGGAATGTAAAACTACAGGCACAGACACTAGTTGGCTGTTAAAAAAGCTTCTACAGTTTTATAATTTTATCATAATGTTTTGATGAGTTGAAAAGGAGAAAAATTATCATTTTTCTCCTTTTCTTGGCACCAAGGTTCATCAGTGGGAACAAAGTTTGATCAATCACAAATGGCATGAAATTGTAACTGTCACCACAAAGACAACTGACCAGTTAGCTTGATACTTGTGTCGTGTTAAGGGCAGTGTCACATTTCAAAATGTATAATCATCTCTATGATAATTTCTGTGTGTTTTAAAGGGGATCGTTGCTTTATTGAAGACTTTCACAAAGTTATTCCTATGATTCAGGACAATAATTTCCAAAGTGACAGACCGTACAAATAAGAAACACTGCATGAGTACTCTTCCATTGTTTCCATTAACTATTAAGCCTCCAGTTCACCTGCTTCTGGATTTTGGATACAAGTGTCCTGTATCTGCAAGTACTGCCATTGTCCCAAAACACAGAAATAAAATGAGTGAAATCTTTAATCAAGTGTGCTCCCCGTTACTAAAGGTTGAGAGGAAAAGAAGGGTGGCCTATGCCTGGGAAAGGGCTTGTTTAAGATCTCGGAGCAACATGGAGGCCATGACGCTCTTCTCTGTGTTGATGGTAAGCAGGGCGGTGGAGTCCTTCAGCTCAAGTGAAACCAAGACCAGGGCTCCGCTGCTGACTGTCCTCCCAGCAAACCTGCAGAGCAATAACAACAAATGGATGAGCTTCACTAAACCACCAGGACAGACCTACACATACAGATTTTAAAAGCAGGGACAGCAACGGTCATTATTCGTTTTAAATCAGACCTGGTTTTCCAACCCTGTTCCCAATCCCAAAAGACTCAAAACATAGTGTAAAGTTGAAAAGGCTCAATGTAGTTCACCAACAAAACTCCATTAACGTCCACTGTAACATTATATCAATAAAATATCAGATCGATATCAGAAATTGTACATAAAATCAAGATGACAATAATTAAGAAAAAAATGTTTTGTATTTTTTTACTGGTTTGACCCAAACCAATGTGATTATTTCTATTGTTATGTATATTTACAATATTATATTACATTTATAATCTTCTGTAATACTAAAAATCTTATCTTATTTACCTTTTATCTTGATTAGATAAGAGGATAAGATTTATTTAAGCAAACCCTTTATCAGCAAATGACTGAAATAGTGACACTTTAAAGAAAGCGTTAACAAATTAGATTTTACCAAACACACCAAAATGTCCCATTTTTGAATTCAGCTACAATTCACATAAAATACCAAAAGGTCGGTTAATAGTTCTCTACCACAGCAGTGAACAGTGTACTGTATCTATAAAAAACATGAAGTGCAGCCATAGTCTTACGCAGTTAACTCACATTTCTTCCCTAAGCCCATAAATCCACATATTAGAAAATCCTCCAACACCTTGTAATTACCCTAAATTAGTGACTGAGACAAAGAAGGAAAATGACGTGACAGGAACTATAGACAGCAAAGCAACAGACAGTCTATTATCCGACTGACTAAAGAGCCATTAGAGGTGAGACACGCCTTTCACTCCAGTCAAACAGAATTTAGCCTGGGTTTATAGACTGTAGGTGTCTATGAGTGTGTGGGAGCACTGGGACCAGTATGGGGGGATGCCCCGTCCCACCAGCTCCCTCTAGGCCACCAGGAGGATTCACAGTCCCCTGTTTCCTTGGATACTGTCCCTGTGGACCTAGGGAAAATCTGGGAGCACACGGTTCCCATTGAGAGTGCTAACAAGAGGCAGAAAGGGGCTATGACCCAGTGTGACCCTCTTTTGAAGGCAGCAGAGCTGAGCTGGGCCCCCTCTCCCGCTCCCCTCTCGCCCTACGCATCTCTGAGTCTAACTCCCAGCCATCTGCCTCCATTTAGCACTACATCCCTGCAACAAAG
>OMLM01004917.1:18150-37441 GCA_900302695.1 Helostoma temminkii
CAAAGACCCCCTGCAGCAGCCCGCTTAGGCCTGACAAACAGCCCACAAAGAGCCCCACTTAGGCCTGACTAAAGCCTGTGAAGAGCCCCCACAGGATGGCCCGCGGACAGGCACTGTCACAGAAACCCTGCAAACTCGTGCTGAGCAGTGGGAGCAACTAGCACGTTCGCTAATTAGCACGCGCAAGTTAAAGAGGGGGAGGAGGGGACACAGAGGGAGCGTGCATACACAATGAAACGGCGCTGGCTCACAAACCTAGTGTGTCTGGGTGCGTCTCTGGGGAGCTGCTAAATTACCATCAACAGAGGAGAGGGAGTTTATCAGGGAGCTCTCTGGGAGGAGAGAGAGAGTTCTCCTCAGGCTTAATTAAAATATTAGCCACTTCAGCAGGAAACACAAACCATTCAAGAAGAGCATTAATTTCTGTCAGAAATACCAACCTCTTGGTTTTGCTCTCGCTTCTTTAAATAATTCAGGGGTCGTTTAGAAATCCAAATTATTAATTGAGTGAATTCAAATTTTCCAGCTACAACTCAACTATAACCAAAATAAATAATGTATGCAAAAACCTCTGTGCGTGGTAGTTGTTCAATGCACAATGCTGAACATATGTAATTACACATTCTTGTCCACTGTCCGGTTCCCTCCACCCTAACCTTGCCCCGACTATCAACAGCCTAAGGTGTCTATGTGGTCCCTGTGGCTTTGCTAATGGATTTAGGATATGAATCTATCATTTACTCAGCCAGTTAACACTACCCTGAGGCTGCTTTCATGTCGTCTCAGGAGACGCTGCTGTGGGCCTTTGTTCATGCGAGGCAATAAGACGGAGTAAAAGAAACAAGAGCGTGTTTTGATTGTGTTTGATTTCCATGTGAATTTGCTTTGAATATTCTCACTTTGTTGTTTGTGCTTGTGTGCACGTCCAGGTGCCAAGACCAACCCTACGCCGCATCTAGAACTAACACGATCAATGCATTTTTAAGGACTAGAAGGGAAAGATTAAGAACAAGCGGGCCCTAAACGGGTCATTGGTATGCTCCTGCACTCTTCACACACTGGGCTAAACACTGGATTAATTGCAGTGTATGGAAAGAAAAGAAAAGCATAACCCCTGGACTTAGAGCAGGCGGATTGGCATCGATCGGCAGGGCTGCAGCTAAGCATCACTCTCCAATTATCTGTGATTCTCCTCAGCCTGTGTGTGCCATCTGCCTCCTCCTCCACCCTGCCACTGCAAACACAAAGTGGGCTTCACCTTTACATTCACCCTCACGCAGAGAGGACACAGGCTGCCGAGGATTCAGCTCAGGAACCAACTATGTAGGATTTAACCCAAAGCGAGAGCACTAACATCGTTATGCATCTTAAACAAACACTCATCCACGTTTGAGTCTCTGGAAATAAGGCGCATCAATAAAAGCAGAAAATCTGAGGCCAACTGTGTGGTGGCTGCGTCTGGACGCTTTTGTTTCTGGTTTTTGTCCAGGTGCACAAGTGGAGAAGTGTTCTTCAAATGAGTGGTCAGTGAGGCCAGACCAGAGCCTAGCAAGCAGACTCAGACCAGGCAGATGGCCAGAGCTATTAGCCCCAATTAGAACCAGGAACCCTTCACGCATCTTGCAGAGTTTGGCCATACGGACACACCACAGCGCTGCCCTCGAAGGGCAGAGGGGCATGCTGGTGTGAAACGTAGGAGAGGACAAACAGAACAGAGAGGCTGTAGAACAAAAAGCGACAAAATGAGGTAGACTTTAACTCAGCGAGGATTTCAGGACATTAAACTTTAAATACACCTGAGTTAAACCTAGTCATAAATGTGACTGTGCGTTGCATCTTCATTGTTCTATGCTAATAACAAACACTATATGTGAAGATAGATTATACGCCACAGGGTCTGCTAAAGCAATTTATAATGGAGAGACCATACGTTTAATTACCTACATTATAAATGATATCCAATTATATTTTAAATGGAAGCAAAAATTCCCTGAAAAGAGAAAAATTTGTTGTTTGGAGAAACATAATTTAATTATCTCAAATTGTAAAGTAAAGAGAGAGCATAGCTTATAAATCAAGAGGTTCACTTATTTGTAAAATTAGGCTCTAAACAGAGGGATTGGCAATGCATGCAAAATTCGATCAAATTTGCTTTCAAACGGACTGAAAAATAGAGCACATTTATTCTATTCCGCCTGTTTAGACATAAACAAGAACAGCGTTTTCTACATTTGCTTTCCTGCTTGATTTATTGCCATCCTCGTTTCCAGCAATCAATTTCTGTGTTTCAGTGGCATACCCCTCCGCTCGGCCTTGACGCCTGTTTGGGAAAAGCAGTGCTGCACCCTGCTGATAAACAAAGGGAGTGCAGAAGAGCAGAGGGGAAGGCAGCACGTCGCTTTGCTAAACAGAACCTGCATTAGCTCAAACACTGCAACATCTTTAACAGAGTGCTTGAGGTCAGTTTAGAGCTCGTGTACCACGTGTTTTGATCATTCTTAGACTTTCAGCCCACCCACTATTTCTAATAAACCCAAACTCTCACTCTGTCAAGGTTAAGGATACTTTTCACATTTAATGATGGGTGACCTCCACAATAAGCTCACAGTGTGTGTCTCTGATTGAATCGATCACATTGCTCCATGCCTATGTTATTCAGAAGTATGACACAGATATAATTATAAAATGCTTAGTAACTATAATGCAGCTATTACAAGTGTTGAAAACAACTAGTTCAGTAATTGAGTACTGGCACATATTTAATCAATTCTGACAATTGATTAATTGCTTAAGCCTCAAGTTTAAATACGGTTCTGAAATATGACAATCTGTTGCTAGTCACCCTTTAATATGATTTTATTTCATGCATGTTTTGTTTTGTTGCTTGTTGTTGTTGGACCGTTGTTCTTTTCTCTATTTCTTTCCACTCACCTAGCCGGTAGAGGCAGATGACCACCCCCCCAAGCCTGGTTCTGCTGGAAGTTTCTTCCGTTAAGAGTTTTTCCTCTCTACTGTCTCCTAGTGCTGCTTAAAGGGGATTTGTTGGGTTTTCTATATAATCCATATAGTTATATTGTTAAATTCTGTAAGATCTTGAACCTTACATTGTGATGTGAAATTAAATTACTTTTGTTGTGAATTGGTGCTATATAAATAAATAAATTGATGGTAAATGGGACTTTACGGACATGTGATAAAGTTAAACATGAGAATAAAAGAAAAGCCTGGACAACAAAAGCAAACAAAGCAAAGCAGCAGCAGGATAATTTTCATTATTGATCATTGTCTTGATTAATCAATTCACTGGCATATAGAAATGTGACACAATGCTATTTCTGTTTTGTCTGACCAAGAGTCCAAAACCTAAACATGTTCAGTTCAGTATAAAAGTACAAAAAAATTACTTCAATTAAAAGTTCACGTTTGAGAAGCTGAAACTTTAAAAATTACTGAATCGATGTGCAGTATTTTTGTAAGTTTCTCAGTGAATCAATTAACTGTTGTTTGGAAAGACTAACTGAGGATTTTGTCAGTGAGGATCTACATCCCATACAATTAGTGGATCCCCTAATGACACCGGGAAGAGCTGGTCCTCATATGGACACCAGCAAACAAGAGTTTCGCATTGTTACAGGATCACATGTTACTACTGGGAGCCTGGCTTCATCTTTAGCCATCACAGAAGCAGGAGAGAGATTGATAGCACACAGTAATTTGAACTATTGGTTATTCTGAATGAAGTATGGGCTTATTGGAGCAGGCCTCTCCCAGTGGCTAACATTGATTTCCACTCACTCTCTCAGCTCTCTGTGCCCTTGTGCAAATGTGCAAATGTTCCTGTCTTAATTTTTTCACTCCGACTTCCCCACTGTCCCTTTGTGTTCTCTACATTGTTCCTCTATTCCAGCTGAAATCTATACATAAATTATTACTAACACATGAGACAGAGACACGGAGGGATGTCTCCACGAAGCATGATAATAAAGGATAGACAGAAAGAGACGAGGAGGACGGAGCATGGTGCAGAGGGATGGAGTGAAAGACAAAGAGGTAGAGAAAGAGAGACAGAGGTGTGCAGAGAGAGACAGATGGGGGAGCAGAGATGAAGTGAAAGAGAGACAGAGCAGGAAACAGAGGCAGAGAGGGAGGTGTAATTATCTATCAGGTGTTCGGGTGTGCGTGACAGAGGAGGAAGCTCATTAGCACACTCTGTGTACACCAATTACACAGCCAGGCTTCTCAGGGCATTCCCCTGGCATGTCTGTGTGAGGCTGAGCGGGGACACTTTCACTCTCTGATACCCACATAAACACTGTCTAACTAAAGTCCACATGAAAACAGAATTATAACATGTACATATACCCAGGAATGCTCATCTTCTAGTATTTGAATAGAGACCAAATATTAGCATACAAAACTGATGCACGTACGTGTACATCTTCAGGTTTAGAGGTGACGTCAGACAAACTTTCCTTGTAATGTCAATATTCAAACGTATTTTTTTAGCTGAGCTGGACTTTAACACTAAGTTGCCTTTCAGTTTGGTGGCAGTAAATTGGATAAACAACGATGTCCTGTATATTTTAGAAATGGTTGCTGTCCTGTGAAAACTGTGAAACCCCAAGACAGCTGCTTTTCATAAGCTAAGAGAAGCCCTGTTTCGAGCTTTATGTTGTGATGTTTTTCCAATAATTCAAATGTATATTCTCAAACCACAAAGGAATGTTTCCTCAGTACATAAAGGAGCCCTCAGAAACAGGTTCTTGCTGGACAATCATGAAATGACATATTGCTTCAAAACCAAAACATACACGTAAAAATTCATCATGTGCCTGCTTGTATTTCTGAACATCTCACCTGTGGAAGTTGTTTTGACTGGATGAAACCACTCCTACGTTGGCCACAGACAGGACCTGCTTCCTGACGGTCTGGCTGGACATGTTCGCTGTTGCCATGGTGATGGTTGCTGTAGTCTCATTCATGCCCAGGAGTTTACCTGAGAAGATTTTCTTATTACTAAATTATGAAATTAAACCACAACTAAATATATTATTTCAATGTTCATATGATCATGAACACACAGTAATTACAACGAGACACTTATCACAAAGTGCAAGTCAGAAGAAAACTTGAGTTATAGGTTCTAAGGTGAAGAGAGAAACTGGACATAGAATTCAATTCTGTACGATTTGCTCTGTGGCAACAGGCCAGAAAATTCAGTCTCTGTCTTTGACAGAGAACTGAACATTAGGGCTCATGTGGGGCTTGTCAGCAAATCTTCTCTTCATCATCCCAGAAATATAGTTAAAGTACAGACATTTCTTTCTTTGAGCCACACAGAGGGAATAAGGCAAGTACAGGTAGGAAGAAAAAGGATAGAATGGATTTTTTTAAGTCATTACGCTGGTTACGTGTCAGTTTCCATGAGGACACTTCACACTTTAACTTCACAGTTTAACAGAGATGAGAGCAGCTGAAAATGTTAAAGGCAAACTTATAACTTACCATTATCACCTGGCTGCAATTGGAATATTTTATAATCACAATTTGTTGTGGTTTATCGTTTTATCTCATATCTTCTATTTGCTTTTACTACATCGCATATTGTGGATTATTGGTGTTAATATCAGCTTTCTTTCGAGAACACACAGGAAGGTGATAACTAATGCAGCCCTGAATCTATCAGTGTATAATGAGGTATTGAACTGTTTTAATATAATCTTATGTTTCATGGAGTATGTATACTGGGGAATATTTGTGTGGTGTAATTTTTATTTGAATAGCCTTGAAATATCATCTTGTCATCTGAAAATAACTTTGAATTGGATTAACCTTTTGCAAAAAGTGGTACATAAATAAAGTGTAATGGACAGATTGTTCTAAAAAGTTCATCAGCATGCTTTTTGATAACAGTTTGAGATCTTATTTCAGGACCGGCAGTGATGGAACAAGATAAAATAGATTCTGATTATCGCTAACAAGAGAAGTAACAAACTGCAAACAAACAATAAAATGATGCCTCTGTCAATAATGCAAATAGAGTTGAGGGGAAAAAGACTCACATGGCAAAAGGTCAGTTCATGTGCACTTAGTAATGAGCAAGGATTTGAAAGAAAGCATAAGATACACATGCAGCTAGAAATAAAAGCTAATATAATGAAAACTCGTTAACTGGAAGAATTGACTTCACTCAATTGTTATAAAGCAGCAATTTGCTGACAAGAGGTTCAAGTTGTTCTACTCTGTTCTTATTTTATCTGAGTGCAAGGAGTATTCAGCAGAGCTCGAAGCACAGTGAAAGAAAAAGAATTAAGGCAAAGCAGCATTTAGCAGGCACTTATGAGCAGACTGTCAATGGTTTAGATTTGCTCACAGCTTTCAGTAGTCACCACAGCATACAGCTCCACAGGTGTGTGTGGTTGGTCTTTGTACGTTTGTGTAAACAACATCATTAAGTGGTTTGTAAGAGGTAAGCATTTTGCCTTAATGGCAAATGGGAGGAATTGTTTATTAAAGACAGATCACTAGAAGTTTATTTTATTTTATTTTATGAATGCAAAGATGCATATATAATAAAAATAATATCTGTCACTGCCACTATCCAGAAGCATTCAGTCTACATTCACTGAACTGAACATGGGTACTACAGTTCTTTGTAAAGCTTGAATCTACACAGTGGCCTACGCTGTATTGAGTATTTACACGTGTGCGTCGATGTGAAAACAGAAACAGAAAAGCAAATTAGTTTTCCACTTTTGCCGATTTGATTCTACACTAAATAAAAAACAGTAAGTAAGTAATATAATCCCAGTCCCAGTCAAGCAGGTATATAAGATATTAGCGATTAACAACTCTGAAATCACTACCATGTTGTGTCTGAGGACACTGTACAATTCAGATCCACACACACACACACACACACACACACACACTTCCTCAGCTCCAGGTGTTTGTGGACGCAAAGTGACACAGAGAAAAGTGAGAGCTAATCACGTGATTGAAGGCTTTTGACACCATCTGAAGTTTTCTCTCTGCTCTTCAACCCTTGTTATTTTCTCTCTTTCTTCATTCGGCAAACTGTGCCACTGTGTAGCGTGTTGTGTGGCTAATAATCTTCTGAGAGAAGCCACAAAAGTACATTATGAGTGCATAGACTAAATGCAGCATCAAGGAATTGAGGATTTTTTATAATCGAGTTATTCAAGTTTCTCGATGAGTCTTTTCAGAGCCAAAAATAAGCATGTACATTTATGATCATTGAAATTTGGCGTTAATGACTCTGAGTTGTGTTTGTGTGTGTTTTGTGATATTTATGATCTTCGTGTGGTTTAAGCTTTAAACAAGAGATTGTCTGTTTTGCACTGAAGCAGATTCAGCTCACCTTGCTCCTTGCTGAAGTCCTGCTCGGTCATGGTGCTAGGCATTAGTAGCTCTCCTACAGCAGGCTGGATGGACACATTAAACTGGTCTTCTTTGGTGCTGGAGAGGAAAACAATAATACAGGAGTAGTATCTTATTAGCTGTGTTTGTTTATCAAATGTTTCGTTTCTGATTGTCTTGCAAACCACACTGTGAATGGCATTTTGGGCCGGATTTATTCCCCCATCCTGAACAGATTTTCTGATAAAGGTATTGATCGGCTGAGCAGCGGTGCCAATGGCATTCAGCAGGTTGATTTGGGCTGGGGCTGATTACTGGAGGAATAATTGTTATCCAAGTGAAACTGGATCAATTGTGGCTGATGTCTCACCTGGGAGGGTTGTCACAGAGCAGGTAGGAAAAGGAGAATTAACGAAGAACAGACGAAAGAGGAAAAAGGCAACAGAAGATGCAAATAGGGGAACTGTATTGAGTCTGGAGACATAGAATGTGAGCAGTAGAAGAAAAGGGTGGTGAAAAAGATGTATGCCTAAAGGTCTGAGGGAAGAAAAATAAGCCTGACTTGATATGAGTGGATGTCAGATTGTCTTACCACAACTGGAAGTTGGCTGCTTGTGTCGAGTCGCTGAAGTCAATACCCATGGAAACTGTCACCGAGGCCTCTGGCTCCAGCCGCTCTGAGAGTGGAAAAGAAGAAGAGGAGAACAGGAGGAGTGAGTGACAAGGGCACAATGTGCAGGGGGGAGAAGGATGGAGCAAGGGGAGAGAGAGGGGGAGGTGAAGGGGGGACGGCAGCAGAGTGGAACAGACAAGCATCCACACCACTTGTGTTTTCACTTCACAAAGCAAGGCCACCGTGTGTGAGAAATCTATCCTTCAATCTCATTCCCCACACCTCTTCTAGCCTGAAGGGGGGAAAAAAAAGCATGAAGGACTAGCATATTTCCAAAACAACAGGCTTGTCAAAGAGAGCATCAGCATCAAGAGAGATGGGGTGAGTGAGATAGACAGAGTAGGCGAAACGAGAGCAAGAAAGAGAGAGTTAAGCAAAGCCACAAAGGCTGAACAGAGAGTCTGGACAGCTGCATGCGAGAGGAGGAGCAGGGGGAGGTTAAGGATGAGAAGCACACAGACAGACAGAAACATCCTCCACACTTCCCCAGTCGGCCTGTGTTTCTCTCTCCGTGGAGCAGGGCTATTTTACTGTATAACTCTTTCTACAGAGAGAGAAGGGAAGAGCAGAGGCTCCAGAGAAAAGCCTTCGCAAACAGAGCCATCATGAACTAACTTCCAATCCAGCTTTCACCTTTTCTAACAGGCTCTTTTCCTGCTTTTACCTGTGTGTATTTTTTACCATTTCAGTGTTACTCTCTTCTTAGCAATACAGAAAGCAATCGGTTGTCATTTAATTTAAAAATAAAACACTGTATCAATGTGTTTGAATTATATAAAATTATATAAAATAACACATTACTACTTTACTGAAGTCATTGCATTCTTTTGATATTATAATATATGTTAAAAAACAGAGAACCAAATTAAGTAAGTACTTGTTAAGTACTGTAACAAGTTCTATGGTTCTTTAAGTTCTTTGAGATTTCTGCTCTGCAATACTAGAAATTATTTTTGGTAAAATATGCTTATTCGCTCTCCTGTCATGAGTTGGATTGAGATCAAGGAGCTCTATACTTCATGTCTGTGAATGAAATATATATGAACACACATGGCTTATAAGGCTAATAAGGTTGACGAAAGACATCTGTCTATGATTTGTGGATGTTTACTGCTCATAATTTAACCATTTCCCTCCTTTTTCTAGTACAAATAAGTTTGGTAAACTTATCTTCAAGCCATATAAAACTCACAAAGCTCCTTGGAGTCTGTTTCTTATTTTGTTTGATCAATGAATTATTAAAAGGCAGAGGAATTCCAGTAACTACTTGTTACCAATTAGTTGTTAACTGATTTATGGACGTGTTAGTGGACATAAACATTAAGCCAATAACAAATACTAGTTCAATTTAAATGGTTAAAACACTCATTAAACAAACGTTCATGTAGGGATGAGCAGCGATGGAAACTACTTTGTAGAGTCAATGTGGAATAATTTTTTAAATACAGCCCTCATGTATTAGCTCTTTCCTAACACATGTAAAACTCCACAAAAAAGCTTTGTCTGTATTTATCCTCTGCAACTTATCCACATCTAACTTCAGCCTCCCCCTCACAGTAGCCAGACTCAATCGATCCAAATTACCCACTGTTTGCCTGCTTGAGTTCCTTCAATGCCCGATCAATCCCATGCAATTGACAGTTTTAATGTGCACCACTGCACATCACTTCTGGGTGTGTGTTTGTGTGTGCATGAAAAAGAAAATCTTAAGGGAGGACTGTTTTCAGTCTTATGTTATACTGAGTGTAGCAATCATACAACAGTGTGACAAGAAATATGGAGACAGTGGATGTTTGCTTGTCCTGATCAATGCTAATGAACAGGGCTCAATGTATATTGGCTGTTTTCATATCACTGAAATGGGACAAGGCTATTTGCTTATAGTAGACGGGCTGAAAGGCTTCCTGTAACATGACGATCATTTAATATCTGCTGAGAAAGCAATCATAGTGTATGTAGAGCTGCTGAAATGTTGAAAAGCCACTGTGAAGAAACAGAAGACCAAATTATTCTGGTACGTGTTTTTTAAAACAAAATTCTAAGCTTAAATCTCAAAATACAAAAATTTGTTTGCTGGAGTTTGACCCACTCACTCAGCATGCGAAACACCAGCACGTTTAGCAATCACACTGAATGTCAGTGACATGACAATACTATAAGAAAATGTCAGACTACTAGTAATAAAACCATAATTGTTTATGTGTTTACATACATTAATGAGACTGAATACATCAAGGAAAATATAATAATAAGATTGGATTTCCCAAACATTTAAAAGCTTGCATTAATTTTAGATTAGTCTAGTATTTAGCTATATATTAAATAGCATATGTGTATATACAGTGCTTTTAAAAATATTCACCCCTTGGATGTTTTACCCTTTTATTGACTTTATAAATCAATCATGGTCAATACAAGTTGGCAATTTTAACAAATGGAATTCAGAAAAATATGTAAGGTGAAATCAGTATGTGATTGTAAAACTGGCTTTATAAAAATATGTACTAATAATAAGGCAACATATATAAGGTACTCGTACTCACCAATGGTGTTAAAGCAGTGGATATTAAGGCTTGCAGGGTTTCGGTCGCCTATGTGTATCTCCTCCAGGCTGTGGTCCGAGCTGTTGGTCAGCGTGACCTGTACGGCCACCATACTGGGCTGGTACAAACATGGCTGCCTGGGGAAGTGGTATTTTGCTGAGAGACCCTTTCCTGTCATATGGTGAAGCAGCTCATAGGTTTTCACAGGGCCAAAAGATGGAGTGGTGACCTAGAAGAACATATGAAGGGGACAACCACTGATTGGTGTGCTGTGTGCAATCAATGTGGACAAATAGATCATCGTGATTAGAGAGAGAGGGTGAATCAGAGGAGTAAACTGCAAAAGGTCTGATCTATAAACATTTTAGCAAAAAGAGCAGAAGTACAAAGGGAAAATTAGAAAAACAGCATATGCTGAACATTGCCCAGAAGGTCGGAGCGCTCTATATCATCAAAATATACAAGGACGCTTTGTACATTACAGTGCAAATGCATCCACACAAGGAATCTCCGGTCTTTCCATCACCTATATTCATACAATTCACCATGTCCAATCAGTAGGCAGCACTTCTGAGTGGAGTGGGATCGAGGGTTGGCTAATAAACCCCACCACCTCCTCTCCCTTCATTAACTCTGTGGAGTAAAGAGGAGCCCATTTAAGAAACGTCCCAATCAGCCCAGTTAGATGGAAATGGGCTGCATGCTCAGTCAAACCAGACTAAATAAAAACAGCCTCTAATGAATAGAAACAAGTGGCCAAACCTGCTATTCGCAGCCTTTATAAAAGAGCTTTTACCTTTGCAGACACAGGAAATTGCATTACCTTTGAGAGAAAAGAAAGGAGGTGGATGTGTATGTTTTTTCTTATCATAAAATTTGTCACTGTTCACACGTCTTGGTTCAGTTTTTTCACTTGATGGTCGCACCTGTCAGCTCTCGTCATGAACATAACATGGGTCAGGCCATATAATGCAACACATGCTATAAACTGTATATTGCACTGTCAAAGAGTATGTTGCTATAATGTACATGCACTTCAAGCACATCTGTTGCATCTATGTCAACAATACACTGTACTAAATGTGATCCCAAAAAAATAAAAAATAAAATCAACAAAACTGAAAGGGATCCTTATATTATGAGGGAAAGCACTAAAATGTTACTGAAACTTTGCCTTTTACCTCCTCAAAAAGATTTTTAAAAAGTAATAAATCTAACTCAAGGAAGAGAAATGAAGTAGATGGCAAAAATAGTAAGAAATATGTTGTTCTATATAAGAAAATAACAACCAGTAGTAGAAAAACAGAAGCCATAAATACCAGTCTTAAATGATTAAGGTGTGAATACTAATTAAGCTAATTGAATATGACTAAAAGCATGATACAAAAAAAAAAAAAAAAAAAAAAAAAAAAAAAGGAAAGCATGCAAGGTGTCAGTATACATTGTTTTACTGAAGCTGAACGCACTGCCAGTGTTTTCCTACCCAGGTGAGAAATACACGGCATTGTCAAAAATTGTCGTGGATGAAGAATCGGTTTGACATACAACAAAAACTGCTGACATGAGTTTCAATGTGTTCACTTGAGAGGGTGGGACTGGTCAGCAGAAATCAAGCACTTACTGTATTATCACTACAGTGTAGCAGCAAATACAATAGTTAATTTATCTAAAATATTAGATACTGTATATTAACAGAGACAAATGCATACTTATCTTAATACAAGCAAGTTGGAAAATATATTTTTCCTTTAAAAATACAATGAAAAGACAAAAGCCAACTGTAAATGTATCCCATTAATAAGTTTTGATTTTATTTTATTTTATTTTGTTAATTATTACCTATTCAGCTATAGTCTCATGTACAACATCAGGAGGCCTTGCAGAGAAAATCAAAGCAGCAGCAGGAGCCAGTACTTTTTTAGATAGTAGCCTCCATTTCCATGTGTGGTTTATGGTTTCTCAGATCTTTAGATGTACAGTCTGACCATGCTGCAAATATAAACATATTTTTGTTGTTCTGACCAGCCATACATTATTAAAAGGCAGAATAAATATTCCAACCATTTTAGTATCATACATTCACAGATTTCTGGTACAGGGTTCAGTAACATATGAAAAAGAGCTGGAAAAAAAAGCTAGTCCTTGGGCTGGAGGTATTACCCAAGCATCCAACAAGCAGCTTGACCACAAAGGTCACAAAACAAGACTTCAGCATTTAACCACAAAACAACAAAGCTGTTCCACTAAAGAAAGAAAAACTCACCATTGTCACTGAAATAAAGTTAATGTGACAAAAGGTAATAATAAATAAAAATTTACTGAAAATTAACTAATAAAAATCAGACATTCCTTTTGAATTGTGGTTCAACAGAAACATTAAAAAAAAAACACTAATGAAACTGGCCTGGAGAATAATAATGGCAAACCTAAAAAAGATTGACCATAGGGCCATGTTAAACCAAACTGTGTCCTGTAATTAGCACCACATGTCTCTTTAAACTTGTAATCAGTCAGTCTGCCTATTTACAGAGTACCACACTGAACATGGACCACAGAAAGCGAAGGAGAGTTAGGAGATTAGAAAGAAAATTTTAGACAACCATGTTAAAAGTAAAGGCTATAAGACCATCTCCAAGCAGCTTGACGTTCCTGTGTCTACAGTTGCACATATTATTCAGAAGTTTAAGGTCCACAGGACTGTAGCCAACCTCCTCTTGTGGCTGCAAGAGGAAAATCGATGACAAATTGAAGAGACGGATAATGTGAATGGCAACCAAAGAGCCCAGAACTTCCAGAAAGATTAGAGGTGAACTTTAAGGTCAAGGTACATCAGCTTCAGATCGCACCATCCATTTCTGTTTGAGCCAAAGTGGACTTAATGGAAGCTGATGAAGGTAGACTCCACTGTTAAAAGCAAATCATAAAAAAAGCGAGACTGAAATTCTGGCAGCATGTCCTTTGGACAGATGAGACAAAACTAGAACTTTTTGGCAAGTCACATCAGCTCTATGTTCACAGGCACAGAAATTAAAAACTGTACTTGGTTATGATCTGGGGCTGTTAAATCTGTGCAGGGTACAATAAATTCTCAAGATTATCAAGGCATTCTGCAGTGACATGTGCTGCCCAGTGTCAGAAAGCTTGGCCTTAGTCGCCGTCATGGGTCTTCTGTGTCACCTCACTACGCCGAGGTTGACTGAGTTAAATTCCACTTCTGCGTATTCTGACCCATGTACAGGTTTATTATATGGATTACATTATTATATAGTAGAGTATAAAACTCTCACATAACCATTTCCAGGGGATCAACAGCACACCACATGATAAGTTTTCTGATGCTCATGTAAAATTACACATGAGGGTGAGGCCAGTGTGTATTTAATATGAAACCATGATTGGAAACAGCTCACAACAGTGCACAGTTTATTCCTACTCATGTAAGGGTGAACCAGCTTGTGGTCCTGCGCCACAGTTAAAGCTTCATATTCAACAGCATAAAAAAATGTTAAAACCGCAGGCAGCCCAAGTCACATCAGATGCAGAATAATCTCTGATCAATAACACCATCTTCCTGTCCCCTTGACAGACTAGCAACATCTCTTGTGCCCCGACCGCTCAAGTGCCTGTAAAAGAGGTCAAGTAAACATTTGTTGCTGTGCTGTAACGCTGCTGCGCCCTCACAAGCGCCCGTCACGCCACTGCCAGCCTGCAAATTTATTGAACCACTTTTGGATGTGTCAGAGCAGTCGGTGTCGATAAAGCTGGCCATAATGTTTGCCACCCCATCACAACAGAGATTTACATCCCTGACACATCCTGCTTCAAGGTCCTCCATGTCGCCTCGCCCCGAGCAGGCAGCAGCGTCAGAAAGGATGAGCGGAGGCAGGACAGGGCTTCAAACTGCTTATTATCACCAATTTGACACAGTGGACAGTTAAAGCCTGACACAAGTGCTCACACAAGCCCCTTCACCTTTCCATCCATTGTTGTCCTGTTACACAGCACAAGCCCATAACACCTCAAGTGTAAATAAGAGAAGAAGAGGGATGTAACCTTGACTTCTCTGTCAATTTCTGTAGTGTGTATTTTTTTTCTTTGGCTTTGACTACCATTCTCCAGCCTGGACAGGAAGGAGGGAGGTGACAATGAGGTAGGAAGTTGATTGAGAGGCTCTATTATGCATCAACTTAAAGGAAGCTCCCGTGATGGATGACACAGACACCAGTCACCTTCAGAGCCCGGACGCCACGCTCCCAACATCCTCTCTGGCAAATGACCTGAAAATCCCGCTGACATATTCAAAAGGGCTAACTGGAGCCAGGCAGCCTTGTGCCGCGTGCATAGGAAGAGCAATTTAGAAGAAAAGAGTGTAGGGAGTACAAAGATGTATGGGCATATATTGAAAATCCATTTCTGTTTTTTAGACACCATCTGCCTCCAAGACCAGGGACAGGATTTCATTATGCTCTACAAGAGTGGTGTGGAATAAGGTAAAGGGACATGTGTTTGACTTTAAGGCCTAATTGTTCCCTTCACTCAGAAGATGACAATTAATTGAGGGGCATCAGAAAGACCTTGACTGCAAACTGAATTAAATAAATGTTACAACAGCCATCTAAGACTACTGTAATGTAACAAGAAGTGTTGGCAGCGCATACAGACAGAGGTTAGTTCATTTATGCCAATTTGCCAGTGAATTGGCTTTTTGAAAAAGATTAATTTTTTTAATTTAAGGAACATTAGCAATAATAGAGGATTGTTATTCAGAAACAGTATCCTTCATCAAGATTTAGTAAGTATTGTTAACAAACTGCCAACAGTTTCTTCTTATTAGCATAATATGTGAAGTAGGCTGCAACTAACCATTTTTTTCATTATCAATTAATCTGTTGATTATTTTATTAATTAATCAATCAAAGTGCCTCGTCTACAAAATTGTACAACATCTTCAGCGTAGAACACAAACATATTCAAACTACTATTATGAAAGAAGAAAATAAACACATTTGACAAGCTGGAGTGAATTTTTCTGTGGTTAAAAAATGATCATCATCTGATTATCAACATTTATTAACCGACTAATTGATCTAACTAATGAAAACATGCAATTAAAATATGCAATTTAGGTACTAAACACACTGAAAATGTACACCTTTCTAAGGAATATCAATTAGACCACCAAATGACTAAACAAATGATTTAAAAATATTTAAACCAACTATGTTGTAACTATGCTTTTGCATATAAATAAAAAAAATTGTCATTATTGCTCTGTCAAATCTCTACCACCACTCTACAGTAAAATGAAGGTAGAGAAAAGCACATTACGCACAATAATAGTGGCTTCACACTTCATATTGAAGCGATTCAGTGGAAAACCTGTTATTAATTTTCTAGAATGACATTTTTCTTGAAGCTTTCATTTTGTGTCATTTCACAAACCCTCATACTTATTGCAAAGAAAATTTAACAAGCTGATTTCTAAAAACATCACTGGCAGATTTGTTTCACTTCATCACTTCAGAGAAGCACCACACTCTGTTTTCATCAGGTATGACTTTAGAATTTTGTTTCAGCCGAATCCTGCCCAAACCATACTTACGGTATCATTTCTAGATTTAATAACAAAGGTCTAAGATCCTACTTCATTAATAAAACAGCGAGAGAGTGTTTTTTCTGAGACAAGTTGTTGTTGCAGCAGATAATGAAATGACAAAGAGCCACATTTATAATAATGGAGATTTGAAGGAATCTCTGACCTCTGAAAAGGACAAATGAGGATGACACAAAAGGATTTTACCTGTTCAGGATAAAATTCCTACACACAAATACAAGCAGACACATCAAATAGCACTCACACAGTTACTTAAACTAGTTAATACTACGCATTAACACACAAATATTTCTCAAACTATCCACCGGCTGCACAGGCCGCAGAAGTAACTAGCTATTTTCGTGTGAGCATTTATTGCTATTTAAGAGGCAATCTCTGAGGTTTGAGTGGCAGCAGGAGGTTTGGAGGGCAGGAGTTGCAATATTCGTGTCGCTCTGGGTCCTTTTGCTGATTCATAATTAGACGTGAACCCAGAGCGCCCACTATGGGGAGGTCAAAGAGGTGAGGAAAGAGACGAAAGAGGAGGAGGAGATGAGCTGGCGCCCGCCTGATGGACACCAAATGAACAAATTATGATGGCCCCCTCTGGGCGTGATGGGGTCAAATGCCCTGTGCCCCGCAGTTGACAGTTCAATTTCCCCCCAACGCAGCCCCATTCGCTGACTGCTAATTATGAATGAAAAGTTATCAGCCTCAGCCACCCCGCCGCACACACGGACAGCGGTCGGAAGAGGTTTGGGATGGGGTGGAGAGGGTGGGGGATTTAAGAGGCATTTGTGAGAGATCCTAATGTCAAAATGTTATTAGAGAGAGCGGTAGCATGCAGAAACTAGGGAGAGGAGGAGGAGACAGTAGAGGAGGTGGGTCAAAGACAGTGACCAGGGTTAATCTAAATGTCTTTGATAACCATGCAGTAATTCTCTAAAAGGGCTGGAGCACTCAGCTGAGACAGACTCACTGCCTCTGTGGGCAGATTGCTGAGAAATAGAAATGACACAGGGGCGAGAGAGTGTGCGAGTGTGTGTATGTGTGTGAGTGAGCTGATATGGAAGTGTGTGCATGCATAGGGAGGGGGGTGTGTGTGAATAAAGGTGAGGTTATTTACCCTTGTCTATGAATCCTGATGCCCATCATGTATTTATGCATAGAATTGACTCTAAATCAGATGTTGATGTGCAAAAAGTTCCCTGTTCTAATCTGCATTTCTATTCTCTATTACTCGCTGGCCTTCACCTGAGGAGGAGAGAGTGACTAACAAGACTTGCGCTGTCCTGAGAGCAGCTGTCAATCATACTGACTGACAGGCGGCAGGACTGAAAAGCAGTCTCAGAATATAGAGTAACTCACTGCAAAGATAAGTGCAACACCAGAGCTGGGACACTGCAAAATACAGACATTCATCCACATGCAAACAAACTGTTTATCATAAATAAGTTACAAATCTGTCCCATTTAAAGCATTAATTTACTTTTCAGTTTTCAGGCATCCACTAGTGTGGCCCTACATTCCTACATTTACACTGTAAATGTAATAAATGTACTTTTACATTTAGAGGTGCCTTTAGCTTTCAGGGCCTGCAAACCAGGAGCTGTAGTCGCAGAAATACAGCAACAAATTTCTCTGCTAATTAAAAGACAAACTGCAAATAAAATTGCGGCACTTCCCTTTTTGATTTAGGATGCCTTTGAGACTGAAGAAGCCTCTAGCACAAACAGAATATTCAGAAAAATATTAAAATTATGGTAATAATGCAAAGTTACAGTATCATAATACAACTAAAATTCACACTTATGTTGAAACTATTGGCTGATTAATAGACGAGTCTAATGGGAAAAAAAGCAATTATGAACAATATGAATGGAATATACTTGGGTCAAGTCGGTTTACAGCTAAACTTAACAATGAATCAAAATGACATCTCAACTTCCCGTTTTAGATTTGGTGAAAGCAAAAAACTAAATCTTAAGGTATATTCCAAAATAAAAGCATATATCAAACACCTGAGTGAAAAACAAACATTTGTATTCCAATGGAAAATCGTAATGCTTTCACATTAAATATCTTCAAACAGCAGGGGTGCTACACACCTGCCTTTGAGACACAAAATAGATACAGCAACAGCAGAAAGAATGGTCTGGACATTCATTTTCCTCCCGAAGGAATACAAGACAAGATACAAAATACACTGAACGTGCAGAGCTGCTCACATACTGAGGAGAGAAAGGAGCCGTCACACTAGGAAAGGTCAACCATCAGATATACACAACACAGAGACACAAGGGACGCAACATCTGACAGAGAGAGATGGAAGGTGACAGAGAGGAGGAGAGAGATAAGAGAGTGAGAGAGGGGGAAAGAGAAGCGTGGGTGGACTTATAGATGAGACACAGAAATAGAGTTCAAGGGTGTGGAAGACCAAAGACAGCCAGGATGAGAAAGACAGACTATAAGAGATAAAGGAAACAGGGAGAGCAGTTGTACCTTCCCGGCTGGCTATAAATATAAGAAGGCATAAAAGGTCAATAGTTGGCGTTTGGAGCAGAAATGTTCCACCAGGGAGAGAGGCTCATTTCACCATCTCATATGCTGCTCTGCTGTTCTGTCAGTGTCAGAGAGGAGCAATTGACTCTCAACACACATCAATGGGGAAATGCCAACCTGTGTGTCTCTAATGCAGACACGCACAAGTATACTAACCTGTATGGTGGAGGAGACGTTGGAGAGAGACAAGCCTTCGAGGTCGGACAGCAGGCTCGAAGACAGGAACACAGACTTCTGTGCAGTTGGAGGTGCAGGAGTAACTGAAGTCCAAACACAAATCATAAACTCAAAACAGACATTAAGCTTATTACAGCCACAGCAGTGGTAGGTATTTCTTTATATAATATAGTCTGTGGGATTGCCCAAAACTAAAAGTTTCTAATTCTAATCATAATTAAAGCTGTATTAATAGATTTTTGCTGCATAAAAGCTTAGAATATGACTACAATCACTTGTCGGAATCAGTGTGTGGGAGATGCAGGTCTGCATGTGTTCAAAATATTACGTTTTAATATTATTTTAAGTTATTTTAGAACAAAA
>OMLM01004919.1:8572-27294 GCA_900302695.1 Helostoma temminkii
TTATTATAAATTAAACTATTTGCATTTGCTGCAGGGCTGATGTAAAGCTGACAGCTTGACTGTATCTATAAAGCTGATAATATTTCAGCCAGGATGCTACTGGGCTTGTGGGGAGACCAGAAATAACCAATAAACAAGGATATTAAATGGATTTTTAGAATTATTGTTGTTATGTAAACAGAGTGAGTTAGTAATGGTTTTAATTAATTTCTTCTCATATCTAGAGTGCAATCCTATGCTGCAGTATGAATTTGGTATCACTAAGATGCCTCCCTGCTGGTAATGTGTGGTGTGTATTATTCTTGGTCTGTACAGTACATTACATTTCAACTGGAAAATCTAACTGCCCCCAAACTAGACAATTTTCCTTTTATTATTTTTCCAATTCTACTGTATTGTACATTAGTTGTGGTTAATGTTTTTAATGTGTGGGTGTGGGTTGGGGTTTCAGCCTTTTAAGTTATTGGCAGCGTTTCTCCAGCGGAGCAGTAGTGGGACATCATTTTGATGCCTGAATATTGAATCCGTTTGACAGATGTCTGCACTTTACAGGACTGAAATCTCTTGTAAACAATAGTTGCCCTGTCCTGCCTTCTCATTTTTGTCTTTCTCTCTGACTTACTGCCCTATGATCTGACTCATTTTTACTATCCCCTCTTGTACCCATGGCTCATTTGTACTCTATTTTACATGATCTTTACATCCTGGAAGCGTGCACCTCCATTCTTGCAGTCTTCACAAATCATTCTGCCTTTGTTTAATTTTTTTGTCATGCCCCAGCCATCAGGCCCAGACAACGTGTTGGGATCATCCAAAGATGACAGAACTGTACCAAGCGCTGGGTGAGTAAGGAGACAATTAAAGCACCCTCAGAGTCATGCTCATATGTTCAGGATGCCCACTGGGTTGCAGCAGCACCAGGAGATTCCGCTTTGAAGGCGCTGCCACACAGCTCATTAGGGCCCGTGGATTCCAAACACCTTAGGGACTACATCGCTTCTGTCATTAACCTACGAGGCCCAGTGTGCTAGCAATGTGATTGCTTTTCGCTTAGCCTTTAATTAATTGTGATTAAACAACATCACAAGTTTTATTGTTAATCTGATCTGACATAGGGAGCTGGCAGGGAGACAGGCACGCTGTCACATACACATGCTCACACAGACACATACAAGCATGTGCACATGCACATACACACATAATATCAGTAATAAACTACACTGCTAATGACTTCTGCAACGGTTTGATAAACAGTGGGAAAGATAGTAATGCAACTGTCTAATTCCACAATGGCAGAATGGAGTGGTGCAGGGTGGGTTGTTTGCTCTCATCTTTTAATTTACTCTAATCTCTTTCTGTTTCTCTCTCTCTCTCCCTGCATTAGCGGATCTGAACAACATCAAGTTCTCAGCATACAGAACGGCTATGAAGCTGCGGCGGGTTCAAAAGGCTCTGAGATGTATGTACAGTATTCCTTCGAAGGCATTTCCTGTCTGCACTGCTAGAATCGCTGGTTAAGTGATATACTTTTATCTTGAATTATCAGTAATCCGCTGTGACAAGCTCTCATTGGGAAAGAGATATAACGATTAGATGTGGCACATTTTTTTATCAAGATGTCAAAGAAATCATCGTTTCCCTCTACTCCACATGAAAATGTAGTTAACAATATTCTCAGCGCTCTTCAAAATTATTGATTATCAAGAAGCACTCAACCACCAGATTCTTCCTCGTTTCCATCGGGGCCTGGGTCATGGGCATGTGTGTAATTAGAGTTTTTAGTTGGTCCATTTGAGTTACAAAAGAGAAGACAGTTTTTCTGCATGACTGAAACTCAAATATGTGCCCCATCAGAATCACAGCACTTGTTATATCCTACTTACTATAAATTATCTTACTTTGAAACTACTGCAGATTCTTCCCGTGTTTCCAATGTTAGTATTTTATGCCTCACACTCACACTTTCCTCTCCTGGTTCGCCACCTGAGACCCTGCTTCATCCATCTTCCATCTAACTCCTGCTGACCCCAGACAAGCTGATTTCATAAAACCAATTTCACACTTTTCGTTATTCATGTTCACCCATTTTCTTTGTCCTTCTCTGCCATTTCTTTCAACCTTCCTCCCTTCCCACTTTCTCTTCCCTCCTTCTCCAAAGTTTCTGTAATGAAAACTCAGCATGGCCGACCACTGTGAAAAATCTTTTTCAGTGACTCTCTTTCCTTTTCTTGCTCACTCTCTTATCGCACCATCCTCTGGTCTACTGGTTGATATCGTTACAGAATGTAATTGCCAAGTTGCCTTGATAACTGCAAAATTCTCACTCACTGCACACACTTCGTGAATGATTGAGCAGCACTGTGTAAGAGCCCATCAGAAATACATTTTTACGTGATTCACGTCCAGCTCTGTTATCTCCTCTCTCTGTTCTACCTCATTATCGCGCTATCCAGTTATACCTGGCATCAACGGACACCCTTTTATCTTCACTCCTAAGAATGGGCCATCAAATTAGTTTAGAAGAGCGAAATCAAATTTGTGTCACTGCTCTTGAAACATCTGCTATGGTTTACAGTAAATGGGTAAAAGGGTGAATAAGCACTGCTGTCACCTGTGCCTCATTTGTGGAGGTTGGGATGATGATCACACTTTGTGCCTGTGTGTGTTTTGAGAGAAAATGTGCAATCATGTATGTGCTAATGTTAGTGTTTGCATGAAAATGTGCATGCCTGTGCACTTGTGCTTAAGCCTTGATTTACTGGTTTTCCTTATTTCAAATTATATTCAAATAATATTGAAATCAAAACAATGCTACAATGCCACAATGAAAGCATCATAACTTTCGAGTTTGTGATAAGTTTCATATGTATCTATGTGTGTGTTTAGTGGATTTAGTAGCGCTGAGCAGCCTTGTTGAGGTATTTCGGGAGCAGGAGCTGCAGCAGGCGGAGCATGTGATGGATGTGGTGGAGGTGATTCACGGTCTGACAGCTCTGTATGAGAGGCTGGAAGAGGAGAGGTCCATCGTGGTCAATATTCCACTTTGTGTTGACATGTGTCTCAACTGGCTGCTCAATGTCTACGACAGGTGAGTAAGCAAGGATGAAATGTTTCCATCACAAGGTGGATCAAATAAACATAGCTTTCATATACATATAAGAGAAGATGGTAATCAGATTGACGTATACATATGCAGCAGACACAAAATAACAGTATTAAAGTATTTCTTTGGCTTTATAGTGGCTTGCCACTTGTCAGATTTTTTTCTGAATTTTAATAATAAATTTAATAGTGATAAATGTTTTGCTCTTTTTCTGTTTCCATTGATTCCTGAGAAATACTGCATGAATTTTTGTTCACCTACCAATGGTCGACTTCATTCTCAAGTGTGTACTCAAATTAAATAATTAAAATTAGTAAATTGCATTGATCATATAGCCTATATATGTAAAGGTCAAAAAAATAAATAAAACAAATAGATGAGATGCAGTTAAAGCTCATTGTTCATTGACCTGGATGGCTGCCTAAAGTGAAGCTAGTTTAATCCTGTTTACAGGTGCTGGGGAGTAGTTGTGCAAATGTGAGAAAAGTTGTCTACAACCTTTTGTAGCTCCAGAGGAATCATGTGTCTTAAAAAATCTGATTGTGTGGGTTAGAAAGGAGTTAGAAAGAAGTTAGCTTACAGTCCTCTGAGAGCCTGACCCCACTCCTCTTCCGTGCTTAACGCTAGCAGCTACTTCAGCTGCTACTACCATTAATGCATCTTAATTTCATTGAAGGTGTGTAATGTGGCTGCAAAAAAAAAAAAAACAAAGTCAGGGTGCGTGCAGAGGTTACCCAGGCTAATGGGCAAATTCAAGGACAAGCTCCAGAAGCACAGACAAGAGGCAAATTAAGAAACAATAATGGCAAGTCAAACCCAGACAGGTAAACTAGGTATAGGGTTAGATAATGTCCACAGTAGAGTATATGGTATATATGTATACTAGGGGAATAAATAGGGGAACCATGAGTAGGTGTGCAGGACAGAGTCAGGTAATAGGGAACAAAGTAGAACTCTAAGGACATCTGGAAACTAGACAGGGAATACAGTTTATGGAGATGTTAATGGTTTATGGAAAATGTCTTTATGTATTTCCATAAACTGGATCTGGGATTGAGAGTTAATGCAAATGCAGAGTCCGACAAGGAATGCAATGCTGCATCAGTGGAGAAATCGTTCAGTGACTCACTCATAGCGCTCATAGCCTCATATTATAGCAACAGAAGATTTCAGGCTTATATAAATAAATTCACAAAAATGCTGTTTATGTATGTATGTTCTACTTAATATACTTCTTACTGTGTGTTTTCTCGCAATTTAGCTTTTGTCCAACACTGGCAGTGCAGAGTGACTGTGGGTGAAACTTTGATTTTACATGGTGTTTGCTGGGTTTAATGGAATTCATTACAGCATCAGTGTTAGCTGTGCTTTCATTACTTTAGAGCTGTAAGTCTGGAATGTAACCTTCCCTCAGACGGACTTCTATTGCTATTTTCTGATTTGATGTTTGATTTTTGAGCATTAGGTAAACCCACAGTTCATGATGGCGCACTAAGACTTACTATTCGCAAGCTCATGCTACTATAAACAATTACAAGAAAAGCTAATTTGAACAAATTATCTGGGTCCTATAGGACAACAGTCTGTCTGCAGATTGATGTAACCAGTTCAATGGCTTGGTGAACAGACATCTATAAAGAGACACAGCATGGCTAAAGCTTCAATAACAATGTCCAGGCAGAGGGCCAATCATCCCTTCTGAGACACACAAGAAACAAATCCTCTTTCACACTAACATGTACTCAATCTTTGCTCCTGATTGACTATTCTATGCCTTTTCCAAAAAGAAAAAAAGAAACACTGGGCACAGACACAGAAACACAGGAATAACCCCACAAGTGCTGTAAATTTGTCTGGTGGCTCTTAACTACTTGCTGCTAATGAGAGACAATCAGCGACTGTACCCTCTGCATAAATTTCAGTAATTGCTTCTTGTTTTCCAATAAATAGTGGCAGTGAATCTGAATTAGGTGTGTGCATATATGTGTGTCCATTTTATGTATGTGTGTGTTTATGGCAGTGAATGCACATTACAGTAAATCACCACGTGTATGTGTGTGTGAATATATGTCTGTGTGTGTGTGTCCTCCAGAGGCGTGTCACACTAGCAGGGTGTGCAGGAGTGACGTGTCCCCTGAGGAGCAGCACTGGGTTGCATATTGAAGATGGCATGCAGCACACAGCAGATACTGTGTGTGAAAGATGCTGACAGGCGTCCCCCATGTGCTCCCTACCTCCTCTGGACCCACTGTAGCACTGAATCTAATAGGGGAACAATAGTAATGCTCTCATTATGACTTCTCATATTTCCCCTTGTGACTCTGTGACTGTGAATTTTCTCGACCTGACTCTAATAGTCTGGCTTGAGATATGTTTCACTTCCTTATGTTTTGACCTAATGGTGCTTTAAAGAAACAGTGCCCGTTCTTTGTTTTTTAATATTCAAAACAACATCAAGTCCTGGAAATTTGATTCATTTTTATACTTCAATGATGTGACGTTTTCTGATGAATGTGATGTTCCTGACTTAACGATTCAAACGTTAATTTGATAAGCCTGTGGTATCTGCCTGTGCTTCTTGGTTCAGCAGTAAATTCTTCCATTCTGTTTCGACGCACAATGCAAATCACAGTGCAAGCTGTGACAGTACATTTGTCATTCAGTATTACCACTGTAACGTCTCCATATTTTTTTTCAAACTGAAAAACAGTTCATGTGACCTCTTTAGGCTCAGGCCAGGGCACAACAGTGTCCATCTCACTGGACTTGCTATTGGACAGTGATTTACTCAGCAGGGGATCACTGGATGTGTGGATAAGTACGTGTGTGATTTGTGCTTTTTGTGCACAAATGTTTATTTCTATGTGACACTGTGGTGTGTGTGAGCTTATTATGACTCTTCTGGGCATAAACCCATGGACACAACACTGTGCTCTGAGCCCTAATGCAATTTCACACTGTTGCTCTGATTCAAACTGCTTTGACCCATTTGTCCACATTTTGTCCCTCCCAGCAGGGCTAAACCAGTGTATGAATATGTCACCTGAACACAATACGCCATGATTTGAGATAATTCGCCAATGAAAATTTATAATCTTTTTTCCCCCCACTTTCTTTCCTTAGTCCTCGAAACGGAAAAATGCGAGTTCTCAGCTTCAAGATGGGATTGGTGAGCTTGTGCAATGCAGACGTCCAAGAGAAGTACAAATGTGAGTGTAATGTTCACTCTTGTGCCTAATGCATTTCCTCAACCCCAAACAATGAATCTAAATAGAATGGTCTTGATTGGCAGTATTAGGTAAAGATATCCACTTAGTCTAATGGAGGAAATGACCCTGTTTGTATAATGGATAATGCTTTCTTTACTTCCGTAGAGCACACTGGGGGCTTTCCAAGTAATGCTTGCCAAAGATACTATTCATACACAATATATATATCTCACTATTCTTTTCAAGTCAGCTATCAAAAAGTTAAGCCCTGTCTCATTGACTTTTGATTACAAATGATCCTGTCATGTTTTATTACTGTACCACTCTAGTTCGAGATATGTTTTTACTGTTCTATTGTAGCACCAGTTTACAGTGCACTCTGTAAATATAAGTAAAATGAGAAAGCAAATTTGAGCTGCCAGTAGGTGGCCCTGGAACAGCTCGAGTTGATACAGGATCTGAGACAACACTGCCAAACTCATGCCAGGATTATTCATGCTTGGCTCACCATCTGTGTCAGCTCTTAAAGACTGAAAGATAACAGATTTGCTTTCATTTAAATGGTCCCTGAGGTGAGCCAGCCCCCTTTTTCTAGGTTCAGGTATACATGTGGTGGCCTTAACAGCCATTTCTGTGACTGATCCCATTTCTGCCAACTCAAGACATCACTGGAATAATATTTGCAAATAAATCTGAAGCATTTGCATTTACCCACTTTGAGATACAGATGGTAGGTGCTTATTCTATCACCAAACCTTGGCTGTAATTCAACAAAGGAATATGTATGTCATTTTTTGTCATTATTATTTCAGATGTAGTTTAACTGTTTCTGGTATTAGTAATTTTTTTATACTCATTTGATACTAATTATTCATTTGATATTCACACTTTTGATGACATTTCTTGCTTTTACTTACAGCACATCTACATAAGCACATTTTTGCAGACAACAGCATGTATTGCACCTGCTATCATTGGCCTCTGCTTTTAATTTTCAGCAAAATGTGGTAGCATTTTGTATTTTTTTTTTTTTTTTTTTTGAACTTTAGACTGAAATGGAGCCACAAAGCACTGGATTGTAGTTAGTTTGTTCTTAGTTTTTAGTTCTAGTTTGCATCGTAACTTAACAAACTGAATCATGTCACATTAAAAATAAGGACAGTAATGTCATTCTTTTGTCTTAGGTCCAGGCAGAAGTATCTCTGTCATAAAAGCATTGGATGGACCGCTGTCATTTCATTTCCCTAGTACTTTGATTTATGACCAAATACCTGGAACCGTAAAGACATTGTCATCAACCTCTTTAGTGCTAATGAGAAAATGTGCATATTAACACACTAAATTAACATGGTAAACATTATACATATTAGACATAACTTTGTTACTTTATCTTTATATATTGTCTAATAAACAACTGTATGTAGTATGTGCTAGGCCATGACTGTGGTTTAATTATTTATGGTGGATAAAATAATTCATCCATCTTTCAGTACTTTGTAGCTTATTTAGCCAATTCCAGATATATATTATATCACTACAGGGTTTGCAACATTGCAGACTACATGTTTCTGATGCAATGTGCCTACATACAGTTTGCCCTTAAACCATATTCAGACCTAATCTCTATCAAACAGCTTAAGATAATCATTTAAAATGTCAAACATGCCTCAGCTCAGGTTATGAGGACTATATAAAGGAGGCTTTTTAACATGCAGGTGTTAAAGCCAAGTGTTGTCCCTGCAGGGTGGAATAACTGCACAAAGACAGACATGCATGGGATGTTTATACTGAGATTGTGCAGCAACCTTACATGCCTGTCATCATTCATCTCCTCAGTGACAGGCAGAGTCAGAGCTAGCGGGTTAAGGGCTTCTTTCAAATCCTGACAAGACTCCACTTATGCAGCTCTTTCACCTTCAAGCAGACCAGACAGGCCACTAATACTGATTCTTTCTCTGTCTATATGTCACCAAAGTGAGTTTTATTTCGCCAAAACTAGGCTTGGTAACCTGATATTTGACACTCACTGATATAGAATAGACAAGAAAGCATATCTATTGCTGCTGTTTTACTATTATTTTGCAGTTTTACTGTTTTATTGTCAATTGTTCATGCTTGCTTCAATGTTTGTGAAGCAAGGCTATATATATCTGAATATGTAACAATACATAATAATGCCCTAAATCAGCAGATGTAGATATACAAAACCAACGCAGATGTGATAATACACATCCAAATCAGTTTTTTATGCTCTTACACAGTTAATGCTGTTTGTGTTACTCACTGTATAATGTGTTCATTTCTGCATAATTGACATATATGTGTCTTTTCTGCAGATTTATTCCGTCAAGTCTCTGGTCCTGGGGGTTTGACAGACCAACGTCACCTCAGCCTCCTGCTCCATGAAGCCATTCAGATCCCCCGGCAGTTGGGTGAAGTTGCAGCTTTTGGGGGGAGCAATGTGGAGCCAAGTGTTCGTAGCTGCTTCCGCATGGTGAGGACACTGTCACATACATGTATGTCAGTGCTTGCCTGAATACATTCACAGATAGGATTGACATGCATAGTGTGCTAAGCATATCAACATAATACTATGCAAGATAAAGCCAGATTAAATCATCTGTGAGGTCAGTTATTGATATTTCCAGTGATGTACAGTGCAGACTTTCAAAGTAACAAAGTGAACAAAGCCCACAGTGAGTTTCAGATCTTCTGTTAATAAACGCAGAGATAATTTGAGTGTCCAAATTGATAAGTATATGAAAGACTGACACAGCTCTAAGGCTCAAAAGTGCTGTTTTCATTGTTTGCATCAGTAGCTTTATCACCTAAATAAAACAATAAAACAGTTAACCTTGAAAATCCATGTATCTATGCTATCACAGCACACTAATGCATCTTATCACTAATATTAATAATCGAATAAGAATGTAGGAAAATTAGTGATTACCAGATAATCAGTGTGCAACCTATTGCCACAAGACAGTATTATAAATAAAGAAACAGTATTTTTTTTTAATAAACATTTCAATTTTAAGTTAGCCTTTAGACACTTTCCATAAAAAAACAACTACAAAAAAATAATGGAAGAAGTTGAATTTAATATCTTAGGAAGTGGAGAAGTTATAATTATTCTGTGTGTAAAAACTCTAACTTCACCATGCATACTTAGAATATTGCCTTACAAATATTACTGCGCATTAATATTGCATTGCATATAAAATACAGTTATGCTATTAATTCCCATGCTCAAACTGTAGGTGACATCCAAGTATAAATGGGAAGGTTAGCTTATAGAATATGATCTACTGGAATATTGATGCGATGATGCAAGACCACAGAGTCCAGTAGCACACAGTGCAATAACTAATGACAAGACGTGAATTAATTCTTCTTTTGCATGCTCAAAATGTGTGAGAACTTGTATGTTTGGCACAAGTTGCAGACACTTTACCTTGTGACATTCAGTATGAGACGCCAGATAATTACTGAGGTGTAGGAGCAGGCCACAGCTCTTTTGGAAGGTGGCCTATGCAGAGTCCTTTAATTCCTTCATTTTCAAAGCAGATCCTAATATTATATTCTGATCCACGCTTGTTGTATCAGCTATGGCTGATTAAAATCAATTTCCTTCACAATTTGCTTCATGTCAGAACATTTAGAGGTAGATGAAATATCCATGTAATGCAAACTGGGGGGTGACCCATTTGCCACTTGCCACACATTTATCATTTGGCTTGGAAATGAGTGCCATCAGTTTGTGGGGATGAAGCATGGTATTTGTTGTCTCCTCAAACAGATGTTGACTGTGAGACTCTGCTGGCAGAAAGGCAAATGGAGAACAGAAAACACTAACTTTCTGAAAGTGTAATGGTTTATGCAGAGTTTATGAATTCAAATTCATCGGCGGGAATACATGTAGTGATATTTCTATAGTTTCCTGGGTGCATAGTAGCAACTACTATGCACAACTACTATGCACACAGCAAATAGTTTTGAGCGATAAATGTTTATCCCTCAACTTTTCCAGTGATATTTAATGTATCCCATCTGCTCAGTGTGCTGCTTTGTGATACCATAGCATGCTCAGCATAGTCAGTTCCAGTTCCAGGTGTTCAGTATGCAAGGGGCTGCTACCTATTTGACCTCCCACATGGAGTGAAGCTGGCTACTCTACTACCAGAGAGGAGCTTCTTCATCCCTGGGAGACTCTACACCTTTAAACGCCTAACGGTCTGTGTGATCAGTGCACAGACACACATTTATTATGCTAGTCTGCTTGAGAGGTGGAGGAAGCCCCAGGGAAATCAACCTCTTAATGCATCTCTGATGCAGACTTAATGAGAATTTAGCACATCACGGATTTTCAGAGCTTGGCGAGTCATTCCTTTATTAGGTTCACTTCCTTTTTATCCTGCTTTCTGGAATTCTCAACAAGGTTTCTCCAGGAGGCATGGACTACAAGTTAGTATACACACAGACACAGAGTTGTCTACTGTGTTTTAGCTCAGTAATTGTTAAAGTAGTTGCATAAAAGCAGCCCCAAAGTGTAGTAATCTTCTCTCACATGCTTCTTCTTATCTTTTGTATTCTCTTTGAATCTTTTTTCAACAACTGCTCACTGCAGGACCACCTTTAGAAAGGAAGCATGCATTCTCCGTCCCATTAGTTTATGTACCTGTTCTGCTGTTGGTCTATATTTGGGTTGTTTACAATCTCCTCCTTTCCAACCGCCCACCTTCCTTTTCCAGGCCCCAGGGAAACCTGCCATTGAAGTGTCTCACTTCCTGGAATGGATGAGCCTCGAGCCCCAGTCGATGGTTTGGCTGCCTGTCCTACATCGTGTGGCTGCTGCAGAGTCAACCAAGCACCAGGCCAAATGCTACATCTGCAAACAATGTCCCATCAAGGGCTTTAGGTAGGAATGCCTTTGTAGGTAAACTGACTCAAATGCAGATTACATGTACAAAGTCACATAAACAGAAAGTATTAGAGCATAAAAGAACACAAAATGAGAGTTTGTTAATGCATTGTTTTCTGTTTTCATTATATATAAAAATCAGCCTCATGTTGAAACAAAAATACACACTGTGTAATAAAATAGAAGGACTTTCACACTGTAATCTATGTAATAATATAAATTTATTGAGGAACGTTATAAACACGAGGCCCCTGACTGAAACCTTGATTCAGAAAATTCATATTATACAGACCGTAGTGCGCAGACGCTGTTCCTGTTTATATATATTTAATTCTTCATCTTTATGAAATGTGGCACAGAAGACATTTTTTGTGCATACAAACATCAAACATTTAAATATTGAATTTGCCTTCTTTTCCCTGCATTTCATAGATTGATTGTGGCAGTCATGGAGTGCATCCATGGCTGGAGAACAGTGATGTGTGCAAAAAATTTGCATATAAACAATAATAATATTGCATAGAATACATAGAAAATGCATAAATCCTTTATTCTACACACACAAACACACACCTCTATTCTCCCTAAATCTCTTGCAAGCATCATTTCAGCCACTCTGTTATATTGATCTTGACAGGTATCGCAGTCTGAAGCAGTTCAATGTGGACATCTGCCAGACATGTTTTCTAACTGGCCGCACTACCAAGGGAAAAAAGCTGCACTACCCCATCATGGAGTACTACACCCCAGTAAGACAAACATTATGTAGCGCTTAAACTGAATACAAATTAAAGGCTCCGGGGACAAATAAAACTCGCTGTACTCAAGCTACTATCTCCTGATTCCTGCTGCCATGTTACATATTCTAACACTGTTCATCAAGATCTGTAGTATGCAGAGACCCATTCAGCAGTAACATCATTTTTGGCTTACATAGTGCACACATAATGTGCTATTTGGATCACCCACTGTGCACTAAACCCTAATAAAACTTGAGCCTTATGCGATTGAATGCAGGGTCTCTGAATTTGAGTTAATTCCTGAGGAGTGGCTGTACTGTAGCGGTAGGACTGGAGTCCTACTGATATGGTGCCACTTAATCTCTGATCAATTCTGAGCTGTAAAATATGGCAAAGACTGTCTGTACAATGATTTTTTTTTTCCACAATGTTTTACATTGTCGAGCTACAGTTTTTCATAATAGCTAGGCAGGCAGGCACCCATAGATTTCTTGAATGGCAGGGATTAGGAAATAAAGAGCCAGTGACAGTGAAACAAGGAAAGATTAGAAACAGCACAGAAAGGTAAGAATGCAAAGAGAAAGAGCTGTGAATGAGAAACAGATGAAGGAATATGAAGTCAAAATAAGATCTTGAAACAGAGTGGACATAAGTCAGACATTTTGGGAAAAGCAACATTTCCCACAAGTCTTCCAACCATCTACTCCACTGTCTCCCCCACCTCCTTCCGCTCCTCCACCACCTAAATCTCACTTCAGACAACCTCGGGAGAGAAGATGAGGGACTTTGCCAAGACACTGAAGAATAAGTTCAGGTCGAAGCAGTACTTCACCAAACATCCTCAGAGAGGTTACCTGCCTGTCCAATCTGTGCTGGAAGCTGAGAGCTCAGAGACGTAAGTCCCATACATAAACATTTGCAAACAAAGACATGTATACCTCTATTTTTCTGTCATCTTTCTGTTCACTCACTTATCAAACATGCAGACTCCTACAGTCATAGGTTTATCATCATGCTCTGACAATTTTTGGCACCCTGACTCACTGAGATGGGTGAAAGGGGCAGCTCTGAGTTCAGAATTAACATAATGTTATTCCAGTGATCTCAGTCTGGATCAGGCACTCTGTTCACATGAGTGGGTCTCACCCAGAGGGAAAAACAAGAAAGATGAGAATAAAATCCATGAGATCATCAAGTAACATCGGTTAGGGCTGTGGCAGTACCCAGAAAGATTTAGTATGATTATGGGTTCATATTTTGGCTGATTGTGTCATCGATATTTGCTTTTTATAACCTTAAACATGAAAGGTATGCAAGTATTCAGATTCTGTTCTGTTCTGTTCTGCGGCGATAGACAAATATAAAATTACTCCATTAGAAGTTGTCTTGGATTCTGAACTTATTCATAGTAGGATTATTATACTGTATATGCATTATTAGGCTGTTCAAAACATGTAAAGTATGGTTATTATAAGTAATTGAATGGTGACCCTCTTCAGACTGTTGTACGGTATTTTAGACTGTTACTCCTGATGCATTAATGTATTAGCAGCTTGTGGCTGGTGGATGGAGAACGTATCTCTTTTTGGTTCTTTCTTAAAAAGCTTGAAAATGTGTTAAATGTGTTAAAATTGCATTCAGACAGAAAGTGAAACTTGTGTTCAGCTCAGCCTGTTACTGGACTCCAGTATTTTCTGTTGCGTCCCAGTTGTGAAGCAGATTGATGAATATTTTTGTTTGACTCTTTCTGTTGACGTCAAAAGTATACGAGTGAATTTTATTTTATAGGATAAATGGTGAAGCTACAAGTTTTTGTATATTAGGCAAGTATACTTTCCTAGGAATCTAAAACAGCATAAAAAAGTTCCTCAAAGTTTTTCAAAATTTTACTCAAGTACAACACCTTCAGGATTTGTGCTTACTGCTCCACTGTGAGAAAACTGTTTTCCTTGTTTGCGTCTTCTTAAAATTTTCCATGCTCACAAATAAGCCTAATTTAGGTTTAGATTAGGATTTTCTGCAGTATTACAGTATTATAATGCATCAGTGATGGACTGTCTTTGACTTCTGTTATTCCCAGGCCCTGCTCCTCACCCAAGCTGCCTCATGCAGACACACACAGCAGGATTGAACATTATGCCAGCAGGTACGTGCCTCGTTCTATTGTGCTATATATTAAATAATAACAAGTGTCTCTTAAAATTTCCAAATCAACCCCCTTCTTTATTATATCGACTCCAACCCTGGTTCCAGCTCTTCTCCTATGTTGCTCCCTCACCCTTTAGCCTGCACCACACACTGATTGAAGTATTGATTTGGCTCTGTTGTGCACTGTACTCCTGCCAGGGTCGAGACTGTACTGCCCAGCAGTTTCCTTCACTCTTTATTTTCTACATAAAAACATGCTGGCGCTCACAAGCAGAGCAGTTGGTATTTGGTGTGTGTTTGGAGGTCAGTGGGGTTCAGAGTGCTTGTCACTTGCTTGGGCAGTGAGCCCATTGGTCACCTGGGAGCTGTCGGGGTAGATTAGTGTCTATTTGACAGGTTATAAACAGGCCACAGCACTGTACTCCCACATTTCTGGCAGCTCTGCCCACAGTGCTGCAGATCTGGGCACACACATATCTTTCCACTGAGCCTAGAGTGTGTAGTGTTCGTGTGTGTGCGTGTGTGTACTAATGTGTATTACTTCCCTGAGGCTCTTAATATAACTGCTTTGCACCCTGCCAAAACAGAGGGGACACACACCAACAAGAGAGCAGGCACAATTGTCCTCTTTACCCCTTTTATCTCTCTCTTTTTTCCCTTTTCCTCTGTTTGCTATTTGCCATTCTTCTTTTAATTTATATCTTTGATCCCTCTCTTTTATTGTCAGCCACCCATATGTTTATTTCTGCCCTTTTTCTGTCTTTTGCTTTCTATCCTGTAACCCTCTCTTCTTCTTCATTGTTTAATATATTCTTTCTGTTACATCCTCTTACATTTTCTCATTTATTGCCAATTACAGTACAATTTGGTTCATACAATGCTTGAGTCATTAAAAAAATCATAACTAGCATAGTACACTGATTGTAGCTGTGAAGTGCCTTTACCAGCATACACCAAACTGGAAGAACAGAAAACGGGTGGAGAAAGTTGTGACAGTGCAACTGTTTAATTTTGAAAACATGAGATACATTCACAAAGAAAGTTTGTCTGCCTTCTTCTTCCTGCTGAGGAAAATGTGATAAAACTATTGTCAAACATAGTTTTCACTATGTATAATACTTGGTACTTTATTAATCCCCTTGGGTAAATTATTTGTGGACAGGTTGTCCCTTTAAGGCACCAAGGGTAACAAAGGGCTAGGAATTGAACCCACAACCTTGTAGTTTGTAAACAACTGCCCAACCAACTGTGGCACAGAATCTAACCGGTGAGGTTAGATTCATATTGCTACAAGTGGGAATTGAACCAGGGTTTCTCATGACAGCCCATAACACTACCACTAGGCTATCTGTTAGGCTGTATTTGTAAAAGCATCTTTGTTCTGCATAAGAAAGAATCACACTCCACATATGTCTTTTATTATTACAATGAAATCAGTATATATATTTTTTTTTTGTGATTCGCAGTGTATTAAAAGCCAATTAATCAGTGTTTGCAGATTGAATTGGAGAGTTAATACTAAGTGAGTGACAGCTGCATAATTACATGCAATGATCTCATTGTTACACAACTATCCTTATAGCTTTTAAAGGTACACAACAGTATGAACACCTATTCAATCCAACATAAAAAGCCCTGCATTGTATCGCTGTCAGGTTTATAAAGGCTTGCTGCCACTGGGAGCAGCCACTTATCACAGAGTTGGTGGATCAGTTCCTGGTTCCTAGTGTCCATATGTCACATATCAAATCAATTAACTGCTACTGATTACTGATTAATAGTCAAGTGCATTGCATGGTAAAAGGCAGAAGGATGACATCTTTGTTTTACATTAAAAAGGTCTATGTAAATGCACTTATCCAACATATTGTTCTTTTTTTAACAGTAGTACAGCACCTGGCCAGAGCCTGGTGGCCATAAAGGAATTACAATGTGTAAAACTGAGCAGGAGTAGAAGTCACATTCTGACACACAAAAGAAAGAGAACAATGCGAACACACTCTTTTTAGTTTCCAGCATGATCTGAGCACTATCATAATGGGAATAGACAGCCCTTATTATGGCAGTGGTGACTATTTTATCTGTACTCTGGCAGCATGCAGAATTGACTTCAATCGTCGTTTCAGTTTTTTCTTTCTTTTCTCTCCTGCCTGTCTACCTGTCAGTTCAGGCAGGACATAAAGGGAGAAATCAGAATTCTTATTTGAATCCATTCTGCCCATTCATCATAAATTACTGCTCACTTTGAGCCCTAATGGAAAGTCAAACCCATATTAAAATACTAGATGTCATCATTGGCAGGTCAGTGTGTGAAATTCTTCCCTATAGGGATGACATATTAAACAGTTAGGAGCCCATGTGCTTTTGTGTGTGTAGCAATAATGTAGTCTCCAGTCATCTAAAGGAAGAAGGAGTATTTGATGTTCTGGGGTTGGAAAAGCCAGATTTGTAGGCATGTCAAACACAAACATTGCATCTGTTTCTTCCTCTGTCTTTCTTTCTCTTGCTTCCATCTTTCTTTCTCTGTATCTCTTCCCCCTCCCTGCACATCGAAGCAGAGCTACAGTTCATTCCTTTCATCGTCATCAACACTGCTTCGACATCTTATGAAGCATTCATGAAAAGAACATAATCAAAAACCTTTTAGAAGTTTGGTTCTTACCTTTTCTGTCTCTGTTGTTTCTAATTTCCTCTTATATTCATTTTCTTTCATGCCAGAAGATTGTATGTACAATTGTATGCACAAGACACTCAGAGAGCACTCTTTCCTGTTTTCTGCCCTTTCATTTTTCATTTGTTCGTTTCCCTGACTGACTGAAATGTGGGACGCTCAAGGTTTGTGGAGTCTTTCTGATGAATAGCGTTGCACACTGAATTATGAGTGGTCAGGTTCACAGGGCCAGCCTCCTTTAACATCACTGGTCAGCGTTGTCACTGGACACTGGAGAGAAATATGATGTAATGTACATGTCCCGGACAGCCTCTACATCACTCCCCCCTCCATCCCTCACTCCTCCAGCTGATGACACTCTGCGAAAGATGATGCAGTGTTGTGAGTGTCAGTGTGTGTTTGCGTGTACCAGGAACACTACAGTGAAGAGTTAAGAGCGCTTTCATGTAGCACATAAGTGTATGTGAGCATGTGAGTTGGTTCTGTGTGTTGATGGTTAATTACCACAATTGAACAAAAAAAGCTACAGTTTGATTGTCTGATATCAAAATGTAAAGTTAGTGTGACTTTTAGTGGATTGCAACAGTTTGTAGTGGTCAGTTTGACCTGGATCCACTTTCACTCAACCTACCACTTACGTACTTACAACCTACAACCTTTTAGATCATCGATTCCTACAATTATTTTGAAAATGTGTCAGAGGATCGGTGGCCTTGTTGCATTTAGGAATGGAGGAGGCTGAGATGAGAGAGATGGACAGTTATCAGTCAAGAAAAAGAATTTTTGTATTAAAACACATTTTATGGTTGTATTATGGGACTATGTGACTATTTTTGTTTAATATTTGAATTAGCCAAAATGAGTCTTAGTTTGCTGTTGTTGTTTTTGTTGTTGTTGTTGTTGTTCTTTTGCCCTGAAGAGATCCTCGTTAATGTGAATTTAATTTAAGTTAACAAGTTCACATAGTAAATTCTCCTCACATACTGTAAACTATGTGATGAGTTTTTGGTTCTAAAAGATGTAATCTACTGGATTTGTCTAATTCATACTGCTTAAGTCTCATATAAACCTCATTATGTGTATAAAAGACACTTTTTACATTGAAAAAAGATTGTAGAATTTAATTGCTTCATCAAATTTCTGTAGTTTTTTTCATATTTATTTTAACCTCATGGTTTTTACACACACTTTTGTGATCTTTTATCGTGCATCACACACAAAGACAGTATAAACACCCTGTATTTTTCTTTTACACACTTAATTTTTTCCCTGTGTCAGCACATTTCCTAAAGTAAAACAGCTTAGGGAGCAGCATGTACTGTGCCGCTGTCCATTTAGTCAACAAGACATAATGCTGAACTAGAAGCACTGTCCTTGGTTCTGAAAAGCTGCACAGCAGCTCACTTGCTGCCTTCTTACACTGACACGTGCGATTCTGTCCATGGTGCTGGGAAGCAACACATTCTAAAAGGCTTTTTATTGCCTGCATGCCGATATACTGCATACTGTATTTTATCAGGACTTTTTCCTCCCTCCTTCTGGGCATTTTTATAGCTTGTGATCTGTGGCAAGTAGAATTTCTGCCACTCTGTAGTCTTGCCAGTCAGATGTTTGATGCAGTCCAAAACACTAAAAGGCCTACTAAAAGCTAAACCGTCGTTAAATTGTTTGTTTTATTATGTCTATTACCCCAGTGTACTGTTTGATCATATCAGTTATACATTTGCTCTGACTCATCCATTCTCCTGTATTTCTCTTTTGTGTGTCTGTATGCATATGTGTGGTTGTCACATGCTGTTGGTGTGTGTGTGTGTGTATAGACTGGCAGAAATGGAGAGCCAGAATTGTTCATTCTTCACGGATAGCCTGTCTCCTGATGAAAGTCTGTGAGTATTTTTCCACCCCCACACTACAAACCCCCTCATTAAAA
>OMLM01004919.1:27314-47665 GCA_900302695.1 Helostoma temminkii
AGAATGGGGTTTTATGCAGACTTAACAAAACTCTCTGTTCTCTCCTGTCTAACTATTATCAAGGTTGTGTATGTGTGTGTGTGTGTGTGTGTGTGTGTGTGTGTGTGTGTGTATAGACTGGCAGAAATGGAGAGCCAGAATTGTTCATTCTTCACGGATAGCCTGTCTCCTGATGAAAGTCTGTGAGTATTTTTCCACCCCCACACTACAAACCCCCTCATTAAAACCACAACAGGCTTTTTGTTTGTGTTTTGTGTGTTACACTCTTTCCTCTTGATACATTGATTGTTTCTGTGTTTATCTGTGTGCTTTACATGTGTGTTCAGCTGTTAGGGAAAGACTGTGTAATCACTTAAATAATAGCCACATAATGAAAATGACCCACAGCGAGCAGCGTGCGCACAGCTCTCTTTCATCATGCACACGTCTGCTGTGATTAAAGTCTGTGGCTGTGGGTAGATACACAAGTCCCTGCTCAGGAATGGGAGGCATGCGTGTGTTTGTAGTTGGCTGAGTGGTGGAGCAGTGGTAAAGTTATAGTGAGATGAATAGAGGTGTTTGATGTGAATGATGCAGCCAATAAGGAGTGTGTGAAGCTGAGAAAGTGCTATGTGGAGTGTGTGGTGCACAGTTGTTTGTATTTGCGTGTGTCCATGTCTTATTTTGTTGACATCTGTGTGGGCTCTCAAGCGTTTCCTCCATCTTTGAGATGGGTTTCCGTTTTTTATCGCGCATTTAAAGTGAAAGTTTCATGCCTAGCAGCTCTGTTCAGAGTGTTGTCTGGTTTTTAAGGGCTCCAGGTGTGTGTCTCTGTGTGTGTGGTATTAAGTGTGCTCATTATTTCTTTTCAGATGTATTTTATGGGTCTGTCCTAGGGAAGGCTGAGATTGACACTGCTTTAAAAGCTAGTTTTAGGCTTAGACATGATTATACTATTTTTCAGCACTGCAACACTGTTTACAGCTGACATCTGTGTTTATCAAGCCTGCTCCTAATGTCTTTGTTGCCATATGCATGGATCTAGTGTTGTTTGGAATGAGCTTTGACACAAAAATGTGTGTATATCAGTGCACATACATATAGTTCATGTATCTGTGCCTTGCATAATTGTATGCTTGAGAATGTAATTTGTGCATGACACTTCACACTTCTTACCTTTTAGGTGTAGTGGTGTTGTTTTCTGTTCCTGTGCCCTTGTATCTTGTTTTTATTCTGCAAACCCGTCCTCCTGTCTGTCAGTTCCTCTCTGTTTTTTTCCTCTCCATGGTTCTGTACATGCTGCTGTGCTATCTGTGCCTCCAGCTGGTGTTTGGTTGGCATCACACTGTTTTCTGTCCTGAACCATGTTGCCTGTGTGTGCAGCCTTCATGCTCAACCTGTATGCATTGTTTTGGGTTCACAATTGCTGCTTTATGCCAGGTAGTGGACATAAAAATAATGGAACCCTCAGATGCACTGGTCAGTGGAACCATCTGTCTTTAATTTAGTTTAGTAACATTTTTTACTTAAAATAAAAGTCTGATAATAGTATCACTTAAAGTTTGTAATATTTAATTGCATATTTACATTATTGAACTTTTAAATAGAGGCACACTCACAACTAAGAAAGCTTACATACTTAAATGCTTAGTCTACATTCATGTTACATTATTCTTTTAAGTTGATGGTTCACATTCATGTTTGTAAGTGACACCAGATAACCAACTCTGGTATGAACACCGACGTGCCTGCACAAATTTAACCAAAGTGAGCCACATGTTTACCTATAGAATGGAGGTTTTGAATCAGATCTATGACTACATACCTGAACAAAAGAGTACCTGAGTACCAAAAACAGATCTGAGGGCAAAAAATGTCAGATTTAGGTCTCTTTAGTATGCTATTCAGTTTACTATTATAATAATAGAATAAAAATAATTTTAAAGTATAGGAAATTTAAATGTCTGATCCTTCATTGCTTCATTGCTACTATTAGCTAATAGCTAATAGTATTCTGAAAACTTCTAGGAATATCGGGACATTTTCTTTCCACCAGTGGGACTCATTTTCCAAACTGAAATGGCTGTGGTCATCTCCAAACAAAAACAGTAACTCATACACAGTACAGCATTTACTATAAATACTTGTGATAATTGTATCGTTTGGCATTACGATGAAAAGCTAATTTTGGCTCCATAAAGTAGTTTGCTCCGAATAGCCTGAAGCAAGTAAACCCAACCATGTATCCATGAGTTTGGACTGTGAACCTGGCACAGCGCAGTTGTCACAGTGACCCATCCCATTGTGCCCAGTGTTTTTTCATTGTGTTTCATCCTGTAATACCTGCTTGCCTTGCCCCGCTTTGGCCTGTCTGCTCTCCAATGCCGTCTATTGGCTTTGCTTTGTGCTGCTGGTGGCTGTGTGCTGGTGGCTCAGTGTGCTGTCTCCTGTGTGGGGGACTCAGGGATGAAGATCAGTACCTCCTGCGTCACTCCAGCCCAGCCCTGGACCATGACTCACCCTGTGGACAGCACATGCTGCTGGCTCACTTGGAGCACCAGGACAAGGAGCAGCTTCAATGCACCCTGGCCCGTCTGGAGAACGAGAACAGGTCTGTATCCAGAAAAAAAACTGCCTTACAATATGGTGTATCAAGTTTGGAGCTATGTCTAATGGTTATACATTTGAGTGCAGTTTAAGTTAAGGTTTTTGGATAAGGCCTATAGCAGAGATGTAAAATTTTAGTCTGAGCAGTGATTTCCATCAGGAAAGCTCCCCCAAGCATAATAACACAAATATGTGTTTTCTAGTATTACAGTCTTCTTGGTACGTCTGCTGCATCCTGCAGACAACAGTTAACACTTTCACACTATAAACCCAATTGAACAGCCTTAACCAGAAGAATTTTCTTTGTGCATACCTGACAGAGAACCTGTGACATAATAATAATAATAACCTGGGAACTAATCTTCAGTTTGACAGTTTGATAGTGTCCAAACAGAAAGAGCATACGAGCATAACATCTCTGGAACACATTTAGATGTTGATGCTTGAACATGAATTTATTGTGTCCTGGTAGCTAAGAGGCTCAGATATTTTCCATAAATGAAGCTTATTCATTTTTTCCTATCCATTTAATGGGTTACCAGAGGCAACCTTTATACAAATTTATGATTCATATGAATATTTTTCTCTTGCCTTCAGTTGTTGTGGCCTTTGCAGACATGCACACACACACACACACACACACACACACACACACACACACACACACATACACACACGCCCTTTGGGTGTGAGACCTTGACCCAGTTCAACATAGTATCCCTCCTGCTATGGCACTGCAGTGTGCTTTGTTTTTATTTATGACTTTGGTAGCTGCTTCACTTTAGTTTATATCCTCTCCTGAACAATACCTGAACAATAAATCAATACCAGAATCAGACATCTTTACCTTTAATTCTGTTTTTGTGGGCCTGAAAACATCAGGTCCTTTTATAACACCTTAAAAAATATAACTAGGGTTGCGCATCAACACTGTACCTTTTCAGCAGCTGCTAAGTTATGCTGCTCATAAACATGATTTTGAACTAATGAGAGATTTAGTAAAAAAATCCTTTATGGAAATTTTGCATCATATGAGTAAATATCACTATATCAGTGCCTCAAATAGCACAGCTGTAAAATATGGCTGAATACAATTTACAATTTTAATGTGCACTATCTGTGATTGGTTTACACTGCGCTGCGCTGCCCATGTTGATTTCCAATATATATTTTTTTTTATCTTACTGAGGTTTGACTTTTGATCATAGCACCTTTAGTAAAACTTCACAGTGCAATGCACAACCAATTAAGGGCGTTAGTGTCACACATGTGAGAGATAGGAGGACTGATTTAATGCTGTTTATATTTAGAATGAAAATTAATCCACTCCATCTAACAATGCTCAGGTGCCTTCATAAACATTTTTTTCTAAGTATAGCTTGTATCAATTTGAAGTAGGACACGTGTCTGTAGTTGTATGTATATCTTATATGGAGTACCAACTTGTGGGTGTGACTGTTTTTCCTCCATATGTCCTCCACTGTGGGTCCTTAGGGTGCTGCAGAGCGAATACAGGCGGCTCAAGTGGAAGCATGAAGAGGCGGTGTCAGTTCCCATGCTGACGGAGGCTGGAGAGGGTGTTCCAGGTTCACCCACAGCAGGAGGGCAGCAGGATGAGGAGCTCCTGGCTGAGGCAAGGGTCCTCCGCCAACACAAGACCCGCCTAGAAACTCGAATGCAGATCCTGGAGGACCACAACAAACAGCTGGAGTCGCAGCTGTGCAGGCTCAGGGAGCTGCTGCTACAGGTAAAAGGGAGATTCTCTTGAAAGGACCTGAGTAGTGGGGTAAAATCCTCTTCAGTTGAGAACAAATGTTATTTTTTAGACAACTTGACTTACTGACAGCTGTAGTCAATAGTAACTTTGTATATGCAGATTTAACATAGGCTATAAAGGATCATCGTCTAAATTAGGATAATGATGGTTTTTTTAGGTATTAATATACCGACAGATTCATGGAAAAACGATGTAATTCAGTTTTAATTAGAGAAACAGATACACCTCAAGGTTATTCTAACTTAATTTATGCAATTAACTTCAAGTGTTTCTATTTTACTTATTATTATCACCATAACTGTGTCATGTAGCAACCCATATAACACCAAAATAGCTACTGAGTCTATTTTATGTGATTTTCTTTAACTAAATGTTATAAAATATGAAATTTTGCTCAGAACTTTTCTTGTAGTAGATTATTAACACACTACATTTGGCATTAAATATTTATTGATTCTATCTGACAGTAGCAATTCTAAGAAGTCATTAAGGCCTTTGTCCACTGGAGCATCTCTATTTGTCAAGCTGGAGATCGTGCACACAGTTGCCTGCCAAAAGAAGTGTGCATTTTCACATGTGTATAAAAGTACCTGCTGTTTCAGGTGGACTAGATGAGCAACAAGTTAGAGAAGATAAACTCATTAGATGTCTTATCTGGGGTGTCATATACTGGACAGTAATATTTAGGTATCACTGTAGCTGTGGTTTGGATAAAGAGCACACATATTATAGCACATTGTTATGTGATATAGTGCCTAGATAAGGCAACAGTAATTTACTCACATTCTTAAAATAAGAAAGGTCAAATAAGGTGGAGTACATGTAACATGTAAAAATGACAGCTGCACTGAAAATACAATGTTGAATTTATGATATGGTTAGACTGAAATGCCCTAGTGGGAGTACAAGAATGTACAGTGTGGAAAGAGTTAAGAAAGCCTTAAGACATTCTGGAGCATAATAGAAAAGGATTTACTCCAGTCTGAGGGAAAGGTGTGAGAAAGAGATGAATAGGAGAGTGGGCGCAGTTTCTGGGTTACTATAATAAGACAGTATAAATTGTTAGGAGTGGAAGTACAGATGCAAAGTGCACATTCAGGTCACTGAGTAAAGTGAAAGCAAACACAGTAAGTAGTAAGAGGAGAAAGACTGACAAATGGGAATGTGATGCTTCTTCTTCAGGTTAAAGATTCAGAAATTGAGACTTAGGGGGATAGGGAGTGTGGTGGAGGAGTGTCTGTTGCAGAGAAAGAGAAGGGGCAATTTCTGGGTAAAAAAATACTATTCAAATTCAAATAAAACTTTTCTCCCTGGACCAATATCACAGTTTCATTTTTACATAAAATAAAATCTGTATAATTTGCCTTGTAGTCTCTGAAAGTATATGTATGAACCCCCCTTTATCTCTGCAGACACCTCAGTTTCAGAGCAGGTACTGAACTTTTTCATCTCTTGAATATTAATAGTTTTGATACAAACAGCACCAAAGTGGTTTCCATACACTGTAATATCCTACAGGGTTACCTTATGCATATTTGATTGTGATTTAGACCTCTGCTGTTGTGTTTTCTGCAATAATGCACTCATTTTGTGTCAAAGCATAAATCACTAAAACCTGGTGGTTTTGTGTTGGCTTTTTTTTTTTTTTTTTTTGGATAATTCTGCTCAGAGATGCTAGTTGAGAACTCCTGGCTATGTTACATTAACCATCACGTTCATTATTTTGATTCATTATTAAGCCTGAAGCATGATGGATGTGAGCAATTATTTGGATAAGTACTAATCAATCTTTCCTAAAAACAGCCCAAAGATGACTCCGAGGCCAACGGATCAGAACCATCAACCCTGTCTTCTCCGGTGTCTGGAGGCTGTCACCATGGGGAGCCGGCCAGCAGAGAGACCACTGACACTGAAGCAGCAGGTCAGCGATGTGCAGCCAGACTCATATCAGACACTTGACATATGCATGCATACTGAATGTGAAACAATGCATCTTCTTCTCCTAGTCCACCCTTATCCATTCATAGAGGTGTGACATTTTCTTTGTGTGTGTATGTGCCAGGCGATGATATGGAGCACGAGCATGACACGGTGCTGCAGCTTCAGGAGGTTATTGAGCAGCTGAGAAACGTCTTCCCCTCAGAACCAGGTGAGTTTATCTTGGCTGCCTAGCTCTTTGGCTCTGCGGTACCACTGGTATCTGCTCTTTTATCACAGCAAGTAATGTTGTGGATCAGTCAGGTGGAGGTTAAATGGCAACAAGGAGGAGGAAGAAAAAGAAAGATGGTACCAGAGAGAGAAAGAGAGTCTGTCACACGTTGCGGTCTGTCTTGTCACATTGAAAAATGTGCTGCGCAACAATTTCCTGGGTAGTTTAAAGCCTGAAACTTTGAACAAAGACTGGGATTATAATAATTATAGCCTTCTTAGTTATAACCAAGAACATTTCATTACTGCTCTGTGTGTGCGTCTGTGTGTATGTGCTTCTGAAACTGCTTTTTTTTTCTCTTCATCCATTTTATAATTTTAGGCACCACCTCACACATCTAACGCTGAGTGGTCCTGGAAGAGCAGAGAAAAAGCCTGATGGCGGAGAGAGGAGCTCCATGCAGCTGAGATCAGGCCACAATATTCCAGGCCCTGTGACCACTGCAGTAGCTATGATACCCAGAGCTAACCCTCCACTGGAACTTTGTGCACTAAAAGCCTTTTTGATGCAAACTGCTGAAGGCTCACGCTGATGTCCATTTGGCCAGGCTGTGCTTGATAACTCAAGTGGCGCAGCCTGACACTTTGTTAACGAGCCAAAGGAAACTAATGTAAACAGCAGGTCACGGAGAGACTAAAGTTAGGGAAAATGCTCAGCCAAGACACTGTGCTTACCAGTATCTATGTAGTTGTTTGGAGGTGTGAAGCTTTACATCAGTACAGCACAAATTGGGCCTTCTATGAAAAGAACTTTAAATGCAAAAAGGAATATGAAAGATATCCCCTTGTTTTGTTGGAATGCCTGTACCTTCAGTGTGTTTTTTCACCTTTTTATTATTATGGTTGTTATTTTTGTTTTTTGTTGGGAGGAGGTGTGCTGAAGCCTGCTAGTGTAAACTAGACCAAGGCTGAGTTGACTGCATTTAATGTGGGTACATGGTGCAGATTGTCAGTGAGTTGACAGCACCCACAATGAGCTTATTTACTTAGTGAGAATGACACATCATCAGTTAAATCCATGATTTATTTAAGACAGCCAAAGTGCCCGCTAGCACAGCGCCTCGTTATGCACACACTGTGTTCCGCTAATCCTCCCAAACTCCTTGTCGCTCTCATTGCTTGCCTCTTTTAAGTGAGCCTTTTTGTGCACATACGGAAGCACTTGAACTCACTGTAAACACACACACGTATGCTGCTACATCCATGCTTCCTATTTATAATGCACCCTTCTTTTATTGTGCACAAATACACAAATTGCTCCCTGCATGATCAGTAATATGTGCTGTGCTGCGTCACTACATACACTTTCATCCATTTCATCTTTTTGGCTCGTGAGATTTAGACAAGCTCTCAGTTTTGAGCCAGTTTGCATTGTGACAGAAATTGAGTTTTGTTTAAGAAACGCCTGCCAATAAATATTAGCTTGCAGGCATCTGATCTGGAATCTCACTGTTCTCCTGCTGTGTGCAGAAAGGGGGACGGAGCTCCAGGCGAAAGTGCTGCCAGGCTTAAACTATGTCTCTCTTGTCAAGGCCAATTCCAGACACTACAGGGGGGCAGGGAGGCACACCACTGCAATGTGGTTTTACACAGACTGCATCCCTAATAATTCCTCATGTCCATATAAATTTGAAAAGAACCGTAACTATTGACTAATATTCCTAATTTTCCTTTGCCAGTGCTCACTTGAATGCTTTTAAATTTACAAAAAAAATAGTGGTTGAATCCTATTAGAATCATACGGTGCGTTCTGATACATAGCACAGACAAGTAATGCCTTAAAACCAAACTGTGTGTGTGTGTGTGTTTGTATCGGTTAATTTAGAAGCAAGAACAATAGAACCCACATGTTGAGAGTAATATTATGATAAGAGGGGAAAATATGAAAAAAATGAAAATTTGCTTTGATGTGCCTGACACAGTAAGGACACAAGCAGGACAAAAGGTTGTTGGGAGTAACTAAGCTGCAGCTCTGTGTTTCTCAGCATTCATACCACCTCGTGCTCACATAAAGTACATTTTAAACCTTAAAACAACAGTTTGACCTCACATACATGAGTTTAAAACCCATGTACTGCATTCCACTCACACAACTCTTATATTTGACACCCATCCTCAGCATTTGCTGCCTCCTAGTTTTGATACTTTTTGAGTGGGAACTGTCCCCAAGGATGCAATTCCAAAGGTTTGCGAGATTGAAATGTGATGCTGTTCATAATGCAAATGCTAATAGCCTTAAGGGAAGCAAGAGAGAGCTCCTTGTTTCCCATACACAACACTCTCTTCTTTACATCCACCTTCTCTGAAACCTGTCACTGTTGAATCGCTGAAGCTAGTCATTATCATTTGTTGAATCCATCTCTGCATCACCATTGCTTAAGAATTAGTTTTGCTAAAGCTCTCACAAGTCAGAACAAAGAGCAGCAGCTCAGCTTGTGGGAGGAAAAAAAAAAAAGACCACGATAGATAGGCATATTTATTTATTGGCATTCACACATCTCATTATTCATTGATGATCAGTGCCCTCACACTCTTTTCTCCTTACTTTTGTTTGAGGTTGTACAAAATGATGTAACAGTGGTATTGCGTGAAAAAAGAAGAGGAGGCATTTCCCATGGGGCTGCGCATAAACATTTGTTGTGTTTATTTTTAGAGGAAGCAAATTGAAATAAATACACTTTGTGGTTGTATGACAGATACTGTAACATCACACACAGTGTATCCCCTTGTTTCACTCTGCTGCTGTTTGACGCTAGTGTCTAAATTGACTTTGATGGTTATCCAGCTGCAGGAGAGCCACGCAGTGAATCGCATCTGTGTGTGACTGTGTGATCATCTAAGGTCTGATCTAAATTTCTGTACTAGTAGTGGCTCCGTGTATTCCTCATACACATACACCCTGCTCCCTGTGGCGTGACTGAAGCTGTGTGATTGAAGAAAAAGGCTCTCTACCAGGCAAGAGTGACCCCAGAGGATACTGCTATCGCTTTTGTGACTTCTGTTACTGCATGTAGTCACCCAACACACTTATAGCCCCTATCATTACTCTTCTGTCTCTGCATCAAACCTTACTCTATGTATTTTTGATATCATGCATCTGCGCTTGTAACAAAGACATGTATGCTTAAGTCACGTCATACATGACAGGGCAATGAATCACCTAACCTCAAGGCGTTGACGACACTAACACTCATAACTCGTGAACTGCTGAGTTTTTTTTTAAATCACCATTAATATACCTCATTAATCTTTCAAATGTTTGGTTATTGTTTTTGATTTTATGTTGTTGTCCAGCATTCAAACAGTTCTTGCTGTCTTTACTCTGGAGTTTTTAATCTGTATATAAAGTTTTCTGAAGAACGGCTTTTTACTGTAATAACAAGTGGGTTACTGGCTGCTTTCTACTCTTTGTGTACAGAAATAAAAAAAACTTTGTATTTGGCAAACTCTCCGTCTGCCTGTGCTTTTTCTGTGCATGCAGCTATCCCTCTGAGAATTGAATAATGAAACTTGCCAAATCAGGCTGTTTATATTAATTTTTCTTCTTGTGTTTATATTTGGATTTGTAGGTGGCAGAATCAATATTTTCTTTTGGGCTTTGAGGCTTGGTTGTTTTTCTCTTGTGTTTCCCCCTGGTTTACCTCCTGCAACCATATTGCTATTACTTTCTCACTTTCAGTTCTACAGGTTTCTCTCCACTTTAGCCTTTGGCTCTGCACAAAACAATTTCTACCTATTTCTACCGGTCTATTCTGGTTAAGTTCCAGTGTTTCCTGCCTTATCACATGTGACTTCGTTCCCCTGGCTTGTACCAGTAGGGCCTGGTGCTGCACATGATTGGCATTTGACCTTCTTTGCACTCTTATCACATGCTGATCTCTTGCACACTACATTATCTTTGCCTGTGCTGGTGGGCGTGGGATTGCTATCTTCATCTGTTGTTCGATTATCTGGTGCACCCTGCCTGTCCCCATGAACCACTGCACTCTCTATATTTTCATTATCTAACCCCTCTTCACTCTCTTTCCCACTTTTCAGCCCTTTATTACCGTTGTCTGCTTTCACATCTGGATTTTTATCTGTTTCTGCGTCATCCTCTTCCTCTGTCTCAGCAGGGGCAGTTTTTTCTGAGCTTTTCTTCTCTTCAATCTGACTTTCTTCTGGTTTCTTATCTGCTTCAGTTTTGTGTGGAAATTTTACATTCTTTTTCCTCGCAGCACTCTCGGCCTTGCTTCCAACAGGGCCCCACTTCTCCTGTGTTGCATCCCAGTAAGTCTTATTCTGGAGGGCATGCATGGTGCGGATGCGCTCACACAGTTTTTTCAGTTCTTGACGTACAAAGGGTTTGAACTTTGGGTCCAACTTCTCCACCATATCCAAGTCCCTCCGAGCTTCATCCTCATTGCACAAAGCAGCATGTGCTCGGGCACGCTGGTATAGTGCCTTAAAGTTACCTATGGAGTATGAGACTACAGTGATGCAGTATATTGACATGTAAAAAACACAGGGGCTTACAAGATGTCAAAAAGATAAAAAACTGGTAAGCAGAAAAACTACAAGTATTAAAGAAAACAAATATTAGCGGGAGGATGAAATAACCACACTGCATGCCATAGAGACAAATAGAAGAAGTTTCAGAGAAGCAAATGAAAGAAAAAGAAATCATAAGAACATTCACCCTGAACTATAAATAATTCAGTCAATGCAGAAACAAAAAGAAAACAATAAATTCATTTTTGACTGTGATGTCCATGAGTGGGTGCAGGGAGAACAAAAGAGAGATTCAGCAATATGGCAAATGTTCCTTCTTTCCTCTGGTAAACAGAGAGATTGGGAATTTTTTACAGCATAAAGGCAGGCATTTGTTGAATGCCACGCATTTGTACTGGCACTAGATTTAGTGTTACTCGAAAAAACTGTTTATATATTTGTACTTATTTCTATAACAAAGTATGCCTCTTTGTTTCCTCCTGACCCTCAAACATTATCTTCACACTAGCATATTACCTTTATGCTTCTTCAGCAGTTTGGTGTTGAGCTCCACCACTTCCTGACATTGTTTCAGCTCTAGCATGCACTGGCTCAGATTGAGAGTCAGTGGAAGACGTACATTCTCCAGCGACTCCCAGTCCTCGCCCCCTTGATCCACCTGGTGAGTACACAGAGAGTTAGGTGGCAGGTGAAATGTTGCAGGTGGTGACAGACAGCAGACAATATGTTTAAAACATTAAGTTAGAATGTTGAAAATGAGGGAGATAAAGGGTGGAGCGTAGTAAAATTGGAGGCGGTGGTCATGATGGAAAGTGGTGGGTTGACAAGAGGGAGTTTGTTGTGTGTGGAAACGAGTGAAAGTTAGACAGCGAATTGTGGTAGAATTGAGGGAGTTTAAAATAGAGAAATAGAGAAAGAAGCACAGGCGAGTGTCACAGTGACATCTCTGTGGATAGCTGTTATTTTTAGGGCTCTTTCTCTGCTCTTCAATTCACCAGCATACCTACAATACCACAGCTGCTCCTCAGTAAAAAACAATGACAGATGATTATAGTTTAGCCACAATCCTTTTGTAAAACTACTTTCTGGCATGTTTTACCATTCATCGCATTGAATGGATTAAACTGGTGGCTGTTAATATTGTCAAAATGAATTGTGATGCACATCTGGACAGTCATCATCACAATAAGCCTTTGTTTCATGTTTCATTGTTCAAGATAGACCACATCATTTGTGTGCATGCTTTCAGCTTCACTATAAAATCAGTTCCACTTACCATATTCTGAAGGGCATCCACATATTCTATGGCCTCCTTGAACTTTACAGAAGCTTCTTCAAAGTGTTTTTCTTTAATAAGGAAGTTGCCTTCATTTTGCAGCAACATGACCAGTCGTAACATTTGCTGCCAGTCCTTCCCTTCTATTTTTTCTGGAGCACTGAGCTTGATTTCAGAAGGGCTTGCTTCCTCTATTTGACCTGCTCCCTCAGCTGGTGTAACATTTGCCATATCTTCGTTATTTTCTCCATCTTCACCTTTAGATGGAGATTGTTCTTTATCTTCACTCTCTGTGGTCATACTCTTGCTGTCTTTTTGCTTTCCTTTGTCTTCGCCTTCTTCTTTATTCTCTTCCACGTCTTCATTTTTTGTTTCTGTTTTCTCCAGCATATTCCAGTACTTCTCCTTCTCCTCCCAGTACTTCTCCTTCATGCGCTCTGACAGTGCTTTCAGCTCTCGATTTACAAGAGAGGCAAGAGTGATGTCCAGGTGGGCCACCATGTTGAAGTCTCTCCGGGCCTCCTTTTCATTCCACACAGCAGCATGAGCCTTGGCTCTCTTGTAGTAGCCCTTCACACAGTCTGAATAACAGAAAAGCAATAATAAAAAAAACATAATAATAATAAGAGCAAAGAATGGATAAAAACAAAGTTATTGGTGTGTAACCTAGAGATATTAGATAATAAACCTGCTCTGCTGAAGCTGAGGTAGAGATTTGTAGCAGAGCGTAGGTGTGTACTCAGTATGCTTATTTCTTATAAACACCAAGTTTGCAAAACAAAAAAATATAACCAAAAATATATAAAAACTGCCTTGCTATTTCTCACTAAGGCCTTTGTGTCTACAAAAAGAAATAGAACATTTTAGAAAATTAGCTTCTTTAGTTTGTGGCAGAGAGTTAATATTTACATTTAGTAATTTGTCAGACGTTTTAATCCAAAGTGACTTAGAAGTAAGCAACATACACACACTGACAGCAGTGAAGCTGCCATGCAGGAAAGTAGCCTGGCTCACCAGGAGCAACCTGGTATTGTCTTGTCCAAGGACACAAATGGACAAGAGGAGCTGGGGATCGCACCACCAACTCTGCAATCAGTGGACAACCTATTCTATCTCATGATTCTCAGCTGCTCCCAGAAACAGAAAGTTAAATATGAAGCTGTAGCTGGTTAACACAGGTTTACACAAAGACTGGAAACAGGGGGACACAGCTAACCTGCTCTGCAAAACAATAACACTGTTCACCACAAAACATTATTTACATTATTTTAAATAAGAAATGAGAGGATAGTGTGTCTGCTAAGAAACAGTCCTGCACAAAGCTGGCTGTAAATTGGTGTCTTTGCATACTGGTGGACTTTGTTACTTTTGGGCAGAGTCAGACCAGCAGTTTCCTCTTGTGTAGTCCAAGCTGAGCTAACTGACTGCTGGATAGATGGATCACCAGTGGTTCCATTTTCTGTTCCTGTGCATTTAATTTCCCTCCACACTAAATCTTCATTCAGCCAGCTGATTACTTTGTCGCCTCTGGCAAAAGCAGAGACACTGCAATGAGCCACTAGTGGGTGTTTTTCTAAAGAACAACTCGGTTGAAAGGCTGAAACAGTACTAGAGTGGTTGACTTGATACACAGACATTGTGATATTGATGGCAGAAGGAACAACAGCAGAGAGAGGAAAATGCTTGAAAAAGCCAAAATAAAAATTAAATATACAGTAAATTGAAGAAGGGAAATGACAAGAGGCTGAAAACGAGACAAACAAAAGGTAGAGAAATGCTGTTGTGAGATGGATCATTTTCATAAGCCTTATGAAGAAGGCTGCAGCTCTGTGAGTACTGCTGAAATTGGGCCAGACAATCCTGCCTGCCATTTCCACATTTCCACTCTCATGCTCACTCTTAAGCAAGTTTACACCCTTCCTCCCCACACACATCACACAGACCCACACATTTAGAACTGCGCACTCTCCTTCCTGCTAGCACACACATACATAAAGACAAATATAAAACAGGGAATCCAAGCTGAAGGGCAGACAGTAAAATAAGCACTGTGTCACCCAGAGGATTCTGTCTCTGGGTGAGGAACTCTAAAGTGGAGATTGTGCCAACATGTGAGCTCCTCTGGGATAATATGAGTAGCCATGGGTATGACAGTATGATTCCCAGTGCAGCTCCAACTCTGAAACCCTCAGTAATATCTTCGGTCTCAGCTTTCTTAAACCCTCTCACTGAATACACAACTGAAACAGCCACTGTAAAAGAAGAGGCATCAGACCCTGACCTGTCAGCTTTTTACAAGATTTTGAAATTATTGTTTGCCGGTGTTCAGAAACAGAGGTGGAAACCTGAGTGAGGGCCCCTTGTATTCATTACCGAGCAGCATTTCATGTACTGCCTGCTGGGAAAAATCTTAAACTGCATGGAAACAGCTAGCCCAGATTGTGGAAAGGTTAAAAAGAAAAATATAAACAATGCTCACAAATGAACACATTATATATATCTGTTTAACCTGTATGAAAATGAAGAAAAAATATGTGATTTTGCCAGAGGTTGAGTTAGAGCCAGGACATGAAGGAAAGAGCTAGTGTTGCTCTGTGCAAAACTAACAAATAACCACCAGCACCTCTATAGCTCACTAGTTCACACAGTAAATACTAAATACTGAGAGCAACTAGGGCTCAATCCATAGAAATTAAAAGTGTATGAATTTGGACAAAGACCAGCTAGCATTTTCCCCTGCTCCTCTGTCTTCATGCTAAAATAGGTTGACTGTTGCCTGGCTTTGCTTTATATTTAACAGACAGTGGTAGTACTTTTGTCTCAGGATGAAGGCATCTCAAAATGTCAAGAGTCACTTAAGCACAAATCCTTGTTCTGTGGGTAATGTACTTTACCAAGAATGTCTACTGCCAATGTATACATTTAGATTGGATTTTATAGGAAAAAGAAAAAAAATGTAAACATTTAAATTGTAATGATACTCAGACATACATACATAAATTGCACTAGCATAATGTGGGCACAACAGTACCTTTGAGGGTCCTTTATACAAACATATGTTTCCTCTGAGAAAGTGAGCAAATAACATCCTCCACTGTTGAACTGACTCTTTGCACAGGGTTACCTCTAGCAGCTCAAATAAAGGAGAGATGCAAATCTATGAATATGAAGCTAGCTTACAGTGCTCAGTGTGCTCAGTTCACTCAACTCTCTTTGGAGAAAGGAAATTAAATGTGTTTCAGTATCAAAAATAATGATTAATCTCTAATTAGAATCAATCTTGCCTTTACCTTTGTGTTTCTCCAGTAGTTCAGTTGTGTGCTCTATAACTTCATAATACTCCTCCAGCTCCAACATACACTGGCAGTAGTTCAGCTCCAGGGGGATAATCATTCGACCCAAGTTAATGTAGTCTATATCACCCGGCATCTCCTACACACAGAAGCACAGAGAATAGATATGAAACAACAACAATGATCAGTGTTGTAATGTTGCATCTCCTACACATATGTAAATAATGTATGTGAATCCAGTAGACTGACATGTTTTCACACTGGATCAAACTTTCTGTAAGCCTTTGACATCAAACTTCTCAATGTATCTAAAGCTTCCAAAACTCGGTCTCACACATGAAAGAACTCTGCATGCTCTCCTATAAAAACATCTCATGATCAACTCATTCTCCTTCTATTTCTCTCTCCTCTAAACAGCCCCCCACAGCTCTCCCTCCTCTTTCCCTTTGCCAGCCCTCCCACCTTGCTGCCTGTAATCAGGGACACAGTGAAGCAGAGCAAAACAGGAAAACAGGAATCTCCCACTGGAACAGAGCATGTCCCAAAAACCTAAAATCCTGAGAAAACCTCAAAATTAACAAGCCTGCACATCACTCATTTCCTCCATCCATCCTATATTTCCACCCTAATCCTTTACTCACTCTAGACTGGACTGTTTTCAGCAGCAATACAGCCTCTTTGTATTGGCTGGCAGCTTCTCTGAATTCCCTCTGCTTGACCAGTGCATTGCCCTGCATGTGGAGAATTGGCACTGTCTGAAGCTTCTCATCCTTATCCATCATCCAAGACTCTCTGTGGTAGGAAATGGGGTCTCCCACCTGGAAGCAGCAGAGACAGGAGAAGAGTGCAACAGAACAAAAATGTCAAAATTAGAAAACACTCCACTGATGGAAGCAACATTTATGCTAAATCAGTAGAAAGAGTGGTAGTGGTGTAAAGAAAACAAGTACTCAAGTACTATATTCAAAAATAGTTTTACTTTTCTATTTGCAGTTTAGTTTATCACTTTACCTTTGCTCCACTGCATGAAAGTTTTATGTTTTACTCTTATATGTTTATTTGAAGCTACAGTTACTAGTTAATTAGTTTTACCTACCATATGATCAGCTTTCATGAAAGGGACCATGTTCATAATGACTAGCTTTGGATATTTATGTTTTTGTTAATAATAATTTTTGTCCAGTAGAATTCTGAATGCAGGGCTTTTACTTTAGTATTTTTTACATTGTGGTATGTCTACTTTACTTAAATAAAGTAACTTAAATTCATTGCAAAATTGAAACTGTCTGAAATGGGAAAATGACCAATTAGTGCTTAACATCCTGCTGAGGTCCAAGGTCATTTGGCTAGTGTATTGTTTCAAAACTGAATGTGTTAGACAGTCATGAGACAGTGATAGTGACTCATATCTGCAAGAGGGAAGGATAAATAGGTGAATTTCTACTATCAGCCTATATAAACAGATGCTAAGAAAACCTGTTTACTGTAACATTTAATGACAGTACCCAGAATCCAGTCCCACTAGTGCTTACCTGTAGCAGCTCCATGATAAATATAAGTGGTTGTGGAGTTCTCATTAGCTCATCGAGCTCTGGAAAGCCGGTGGAGTGATAGTGAAACAGGTTTCCCATGCCGCACATGTGTCTCTGACCCTCTAGGGGGTCTCTCCCTTGAGCAATCAGCCTCATTCCCTTGGACACAATTGGGTACAACCCTGTGTGCTACAAAATTAACACATCAAATACAAACAAATATCAAAAATATAAACAAAGGATCGGCAACAAAACATAGAAACACTTAATCATGCGAAACCCCTAATGCTACCAGTGTCTGCCAATCAGTCCTACAAGGAAAACATGAGGAGCAGCCACAATTATACTTGCAAATGGCATATTTCTTCAGAAGGAAAAACACTAGAATTTGCATAAAAGATTGCTCTATTTGTGTTTATAATACTGAGCAGGAAGCTTCAGAAGGTTGATTTATAATGAGGAACAAAGGTTCTCAGGTGCTCAGGAAAACTGATTAGGTCCTTTTAAGGTCAAAAGTGTGCATGTGTAAAGTCTGGAGCGAAACTTACAATTGCGTCACACCAGAACTCAGCCACCTCTCCAATCCTCATGGATGTCAGCAGGGTCTCCCAGACTTCCATCTTGAACATCTTTCCGACAAATATCTCTGCGGGCCTGCCAGCTAGGCGACTGTCATCAATGACTGTGCGCTCAAAATTGTCCAACAACGTCTGGAAGTGGAACACCAGCTTGGATAGATGGAAGAGTGGAGGGAGTAAAAGGACAAAATTGCTAATTGTGAAAAATATAATTGCTTATATTTAGTGTGGGTAATCGACTTGAAAAACCACAAGTTAAGAGATTATTATGGTAGGAATACTTGAGTATTTATATCACCTCTTGAGTTATGCACTGTGGTAAATTTAATAATTTTACCTATGTGTAATGGATATATGAACTTGAAACTATATTAACTTTATGATGTGCAGCTATGTTTTATTCCCATCTATCTTGTCATTATTCTAATATTTTATTATTATATGGTTTTTAGTTTTATAGACACTGGATTTTTAATCTGAATGCAGTCACATAGAAATAATTACGATTCTTCTATTTATGTAGCACAGACATGCTAGTTTTCCATTGTGTTCCATCTGTTTGTAAGCACGACAATTCACACAAAGACAGATTGTATATAATGGTCTGATAACTGTGGACAACAGGGAATCACCTCACCAGGGATTGAACATACACAGATAAATGGTGGGTAAATGGAAATTCATGCTGGCATTGTCATGGAAAATGTTCGTCATGTCCAGGCACTGTGCCATATGGCTAAATCTGACTAGACAGGAAAACGTCAGTGACCAGAAGATCAGTGGAGGAACAGAGTCACACACACGGTGCCAAAAATCATGTTGCAATTTGGTGGACCAAATGTTTGCTGTGTGTGTAAGAGCCAGATACAGAATAAATTTCCTCATTTCATGAATAATTCATCAGATTCTAAGTGAAGTGAGCAACATAACACACACCTAAGAAGAGTCATTTTTATGTGGAACATTAATTACATCACAATATTAATTATACAACAAATTATGCTCTTCGCCATACTAGGTTTGAATCCTGTATGATTTAGAATAACTGTGATTTATGCTACCTTAGTTCCAGGTGGAAAGTGAGGCAGCGGCCCAGTGCCTCCAGCCAGAATCTTCTTCCTGACTCCTTGATAGTTGAGAAGGTATGTCTCTTCCATTGTTACTCTGCTTGAATAGTACTAGAAACAAAAATGTGTGTTTTGGAGATTTTTCTCCACTGTCTAGGTCTGTGTTCTTCTGACTTTCTAATTAGCCGATGGAGAGAGTCTTGGCTGGTGAGCTGCTCTCTGACAGATGGCAGGATTAGGCAGGGTTTGGAGGTGGCCACTTTAATCCGAGGACTTAATCCCCTGCCTACCCCTGTGATTGGTGGGGCAATCCCTGCAGGAAGGAGTGAGACAGGCAGGGATGACCACCAGGTCCAGAATCACGCAGACGAGACTGGCCGAGATAACTCTCGAATAAGTAAAGCTCCTTCTGGAAGGAGCGTTTTCTAATGACGTAAAGATGGTTTACCAATGCAGCTGTCTGGTCATGGTTAGAGGTGTGTACACCAGAGTAACTTGCATGAAATATAAACTTGTGTGCATTAAGTTTAAAGCAGCATAAAGTTTAAAACTTAAAGCAGAATTTTGCTACATCTCTGGCTGAAAATTTTAAACCTGTTTTACCTATGTACACATCTCTGCTCAGTGTGATTAGGTGAGGCTAGAAGTGTACTTTGTTTCATATGTAATCACCAAGCAGCAAGGTGAGAAGTTAACAAGTCAGTAAAGAAAATCTGTTAAACTACTCTTAAAATCTGAATTGGACTTTTTACTTTTTGTAATTTTTTACTATTATCAATAGGGCAATTGGCAAAAACAAACAAACAGTCATTAAAACCAACAGTTAAAGTCATTTGTAGTTTAAAATGTGTACAATACTAGCAAAGAACTTAAAGCTTATAAATACTTTGATGTAGCCATTTCACGTGTGTGTACTGTTATGATACCCATTTCAACTCCTGCATTTGTGTCAAGTTAATAAAAATGAATTTCAGTGAAAAAACTGCGTATTGGTATGTAATGTCAATTGTCCTGGAACAATTCAGAATCAATAAGTACAGTGAACACCACATACACAAGCTGCCCACATGTGCAAATATATGACCACATTGAATAAAAGAGACAGTTTCTTTGACACCTGTGTATTACTGTGATTTATTCTTCATACAGTTAATGAAGTATAACAGTGGTAAACTGAAGTCTATTAGCTTCAAGATGACAGGCAAAACAGACACTAATCAAACAGATGAAGCCAAATGTAGGCTGTTATCATACACTAAGTGACAACACATTCTGAAAACATAAAAACTATATATTGTTGGTACAGAAATTAGCTTGCTAAAAAGTATGACACAGCAAGTCAGCTAATAAAGTCTTCCTCCTCCCTGGATGTAGGCTTTCCTGCTCCTCTTCCCCCTCCTCCACAGTGTGTGTGTGTGTGTGTGTGTGTGTGTGTGTGTGTGTGTGTGTGTAAGTGAGTGAGTGAGAGAGAGAGAGAGAGAGTGAGAGGCGAAGACATCTTGCCAAAACACCTAACAGATTAAGACTGGGACAACGTTATCAG
>OMLM01004920.1:8649-35723 GCA_900302695.1 Helostoma temminkii
ATTGCTTTTTATTTTTTATTTATTAATACCCCATTATCTTTCACAGCAGAGGAAAGTCATATTCAAATTAAGTTCCACTCCTCCACAAAAAAACACTGTGACTTAAAAGCATGTGGCGTATCTCAGCAGGGTCTCCAAATCTCTTTACTTGTGACAAAAATCTGTTGCAGGTGATTTTTCTTATGTCTTTTGGTTAAATTGGTGCCAATTAGGAGACTTTTGCAGAAAAAGAAATGATAGATCCAAGTAACATAACAGGAAAAAGAAGTTTGATTTGCCATTTGGAAACTTTTGTACCCTAGATGAGAAATATGGATGGTGCGTAGAAACCTTCAGTTCAAAGTAAATGGCAGTATGACATTGTATCTCTGCAACTATGACAATGCTGTTTCTTCTTTCAGTGAAATTACAAACTTATACAATTACTGTTGTTTTAACAGAGATATTTGAGAACATTTACACAATACTAAATGTCACTCAAAAGCAATAAACTGCCCTATAATAAAAACATTAAAAACATATTTTTTATTAAGCTATTACCAGTGCAGAAGTTGATATTGTGATCAAATGGCTTAATAGCTTGACATTTTGGGAAATATGTTTTTTGACATTTTTATATCTAAACAAAAACTGTGTAGCTTAACTTAACATGAAGACAGATGTTCATCTGTTCAACTATTTCTGTAATGACAGTGACATGCAATTTGACAGGATAAATTACCATATAGTTCAGACATACTCCATATCAGCCATCACCAACTGTATGCAGGAATTACAGCTTTCATCTTAGGAAAGTTGCAGACATCGTCAGATCTTCTTTCAGAATAAGTTTCCAATTCCAATAGGGTTCCAATTTACTGCTGAAAAATACTGGTAAACAGCTTGTTGTGATTATATCCCAAGCTGTTTCTTTTCTTTTGCTTTATATATATATATGTGTGTGTGTATTTTCATTTTAATTTACTTGTGCTGTTTTAGAATTTACATGATTACACAAGAGTAACCTGCCAGTAATAAAGTTAATGAATTTAAATGAACTGAGTTAAACTTGTTTTACAAAAAAAAAAAACATGTATGTGTGTGAATGTAAAGTCTTACGTTACTTTTAACTGTGCAGCGTCTGTACTGATGTGAAAATCACTTTATATACAATGTAATGGTGGATCTAAATGTACTGATGTGTAATGTTATCTGGCAAACAGCAAAGGCTTCATTCGTCTTTTAAAGGTCCCCCTATTATGCAAAATCTACTTTTTAGTCATTTATATACATTTATATGGCTCTTGGGTGTATCAAGACATACACCATTAGCAGTGGACTCCCTGCTTTTTTTGGTGTTTTCCTGTTTGGTAGAATCCAGCCTGTGCGCACACATCTGAGTGATGACCAGGTCGTTTTGTGAAAGCAAGACACATTTTCAGCTAATTTCATAGCAGGGCTGACTAGGGTTGATTAGACACATGGTTTGAAACTTTTAAAGCCATTTGTATGGGTTTATTAGACTGGATTATGTTAAAATGGCACAATTATGTAAGATCAGCGCAGCATGGTTATGTAACTATTATATTATAGCTCTCTGTGTTTGTGAGCAAAGGGTTGAAGATGGTACGTGGTGACAGCTAAATGATAAAATTAAGACTCATACTGCAGCTATACACTGTGTTTTTGGTGTTATTGGCAGTTTGTAGACAGAATCTGTACCCCATCTTTACGACTTAAACATAACCTCACACACACCGCACACGTTAGCAAACAGGAGGAAGCTTAAAACCAGTTGTTCCAGAGACTGGCTCTGAATGCAAAATTTCAGTCAGGGTATAAAGCATTAAAACATATTTTAGCATGAAAATTTACAGACCTGTTCTTAATCCCTAAAAGGGCTAAAATATGAGACTTTTTATAATGTAATGAGTGTAAAGAAAAGTAAGATGCACATTATGTGAACATGTTGTGATGTATTTCAGAATCTTTGTAAAATGATTGTTTTCTCATCTTTAACAAACATAACGAGGAAGCTTTACATTTACTAGTTTTATTACTTTCTAAAACACTTTGGAAAGATTAACATGCTTGTTACATTTATATCATGGACACAAACTGTCAAACCTTTACCTCATCTCCACTGTTGGCCTGAACAATAGACTTATTAAGATTTAATAATATCGCTTAATTTTCCAGAGAGACACTTGTCTTAGTCAGTAGAATAACTTTCTTCAGAGAAACCTTTTATCATTCGGCCAATTCTTCATGTTTGATGCGAGATAAAGCAATTGAGAATCACATTAATACCAAAACATAGAAGAGAAGATTTATTTCAACCAGCTAATGAGCCTGGGAATGTTTCCAGTGTGCATAATCAAATGCAGAGGAAAATACATTATTAACATATAACAAATAAAAACTAAAACTAATTATGTGCTGCAAGTATAAAAGAACATGTAAACAGTGACAGAACTGGAAAGATTATACAGGATTAACCGTGACACATACACTAACTAAAGATACAGCACGTGATACTCAATAATATTCATACTCATACAGTAAGAATCATTTGACATTCACCTTAGTGGGTATTTGTTTATGATTTTATTTTTGTTCACAGCTGTTTTTTACAGGCTACTTTGCAAAATTCATAGGAACAAATCAATGTATTATATGCAATAAAACTGGCAAAAAAAATATATAAGTTCAAATTTGGAAAAGCTTTGAATATTATTCATATGGGTTATATTAGAGCCCATTTTTATCCTCATTCTCATTCCCTTTTAATTTAACCTAAACCTCATTCCTAACCTTAGGTGTCTTTATGCATAAAGTCTTTTAAACAGTGATGTTTCTACTTTCTCATTTTAATGAGAAGTCCAACAGGCATGGGCAATGATTACCATGGTGACAAGGAATGACACACCTGATGCGTCAAATAGTGATGCCAAAAGGAAGAATCATTATAAGGCACCGTGAGATGAGCACATGTTGTTATAATGACGTGTTCATCACATTAACAACAAACATATGGGAATGTGAATCAGTAGGCAAAAACAAACATTATTTTATCCTGACTGCTACCTGACATCAGTTTTCTAAGAGCAAAACAAACATTTAAAGTCAGCATTTCCTCAGTGTTGAAACTCAAAACCTTGTCTTATTGTTTTCGACACATCCACTGTCTATACTAACAATATAATTCATACCAAATAATTCTGTAAAAATCGAAACATGGTAATATTGAAATCTCATAACCATACCATGAAACACGCAGATAAATTGTAGCATATAATAATCCTACAGCAACACTTTAAATCTGCCAGAAGAAACCAATGACAGTCATTTAAATTTTTATTAAGTCTAACCACTAAACCTTACAGTGTAGTATTTGCATCTAAACCTAACCAAGTTGCTTTTGTGTTTCATCTTAATAGAAACTGCAGAAATCTAAAAATTTTCACCTGAGCTTTAAGACACAGATCAATAGATTAATATGTCGATTATGATAATAAAGAAAGGCTTTAAACACTTTGGTTCTATTATTTCCACAGGATCACGCTAAATGACAAAAAAGTGACCTCATTAACCAGCTCCACAATTACTGCCTCACACGTGTCACGCAGTTACTGCTGTGCAGACGGCATAGTCTTTAATGTAGGCCGTCAGATCACAGCTAAGTGCCCGTTAAAGTGAGAAAACACTCCCCAGATATAGTAATGATTAGATAAGTAGCCAACTAAATTACAGAGAAAATGTGTCTTTCAGCCAAGCATCAAAAAATCTACTGTGAAAAAATTCAGCATTGCAGATGATATTGACTGAGCTAATTAAGCTGTGGGTGTTGTGTGGCGCTAATTGAGCTGGCTAAAGGGTCCAAATGTAATGCTGCTGTTACATCACTGGCATCTTTGTGCAATATGCGATTATCTGAAGTAGAGAATAACAAATTGAAGTGTCTCTGTTTGTTGTTTGAACCAACCTGCCACATAATTTCACTCCATAGTTTATCTTGAACAGGCGCATAAGCAGAGACAATGCTGAAGCTGTTTCTCTTATTGATTAGAATTGTACACGAGTGCCCTTGTGATTTATGTGATTTCCCTCTTTCTATCCCTTATCATTGATGCACAATTAGTGTATGAAACAAGAACAAGATTAACAACCCTTCACAGTAAAACATTAAATGGTCCAGATGCAAATACACTGTATGGCTGTAGCTGCTTCTTGTAATTCAATTCAAGGGCAGAAATTAGACTTGCAAAACTTCGCCCATACACAGGGAAATCACACTGGGATGTAGCCTTACTGTTAGTGGGAAACAACAGGGAAATGAAACATGCACTAAAAAGAAGGGACCATCAATCTAATGGGATTCTGTTGCAAATTCTCTGCATTTCAATGTTACCGGCTCTCACTGGGGGACAATCAACAATAGAACAGTTCTTAGACACTTCAGCTTGCACACAAGAGGACTGCAGCACTGTAGATCCCACGTAACAAGCATTATTGCATGCAAAATTGTACAAGTTATGCCATTTGCAATTTTATATAGAAAGAATAACAGCTTACAGTATAGTGGTGGGTTCCAGTAAAAAACAAATCAGCTTCATTAGACACAGTAATAACCTCACTTAGTGATCACAGGCACAATGACTGTGGCAGGAATTAAATCAGCCCATTAAAGAGATTTGAACCTCACTGTGATCAACACATGCCAGCATGAGATGAATGGCAAATTATGCTTATTTTTTAAAGGCATTTCTGTACTACACAGTAATTATTTAGCATTTGTAACATTACTAAAGTCATGCAGCAAAATGTGGTGTAGATTCCTCTCTTGGATTTGTGTCACAGGAAGGACAAGAACAAGCAGTGTCACTAAAAGAAACCCTGAAGCATGACTTCTCCTGGAGCTTGAGTAGCAAAAGGAGTTCTGCGAGTGGAGGGCTGGATGACAAATTTGGAGGAGGGAATGTGATTACTGAGACGCTGGCAGTATCGGTTGTCACTTCTGCAATTCTTTAAAGTACAGCTATCTTTTCCAAACTCTGAATTTCTTCCAACTAGTGCGAGATGGAAGTGAATGGGTTAGAGCTCCTAACACATTATGACTGATGAAGGTACCATTTGACCTTCTTGCCAGTTCAGCTGATGGTTTGGTGAAGTCATGTCATGTCACGCAAGATGAAAGCCCAATAACCTTTGTATCATCCTTGCTCTCAGCTGCAGAGACATCCTGGGAATGAGATAAAAAGTTAATGAGAGAACATTTCACGGCAGAAAGAGCTGTTAGAGAAAGTGAAAACATCAGGTTGTAGGATTGCACACATGCACAGGCATGAGATCAGGCTGGATCCTGATCTGAGTGTTTAGCTATGGATGGTATTATGGCTGGCTGGTAGTAGTTAGTAGGTTTATCAGTTAACTCAGAGACTCAGGTGTATTAAGTCCACCTGAGTCTTTAACTCAGACACTAGCTTAACTTGTAGAGCTTTTCTGTTAGAGAGAGAAAAAACCTTCACCTGTTTGTCTAGATTACTTGTCTTTTGCTGAAAACTGGTCAGAAGACTTCCTTTAGGTATGTTTCTTTTTGCTACCAACAACAAGCAATAAAACCTGAACAATCATTGTGGGGCCTGTAGCCACTAATGTTGGTTCAAGGTGAGACACAAAAAAGAAACCATTAGCGGCCTGCCTTCAATTTCTTTCCCTTAGTCATTCTTAAACACACATTTGTGCTCATTTTATTACAGTATTTTTTATAGAGTGACCATAGCCTATAAAATAATAATGAGCTAGAAATGTTTTTGACCATTATCTGGTCTATGTATTCCCATTAAATTTGGCTAACAGCTCATACTTGGAGATTTTTTCCCCAGTGTTAGCATAGCATGTTAGCAAGTAATATACAAGCATGGCTTTTGCAGACAGCAAACCGTGATGGGTTAGCTAATGTTAGCATTCCACTGGTGATTTAAACCTTTCCTTGTAAAAAGGGAAGGATTGAATATTTTTCTCAAGAACAAAAATATAGGGGAAGGCACTTTAGCAAGTGACATAGGTGCAGGAAACAACCAAACAATCATTTGGAGAACGAAACCTCATTCCATCCTGCTTCCAGGTGCTGTGATGTGTTTTCACCTCTATTTATGTCAGCCCTTATGGCAGGATAATCACAAAAATGGGTGTCAGTCTTTTTTTCAGAATGCATATCATATGTCTGAATGTAAGTGTGATTTCCTCAACCATTTTCAGGCTGCAATGTGAACCTGGAAATTAATTGTAAGGCTACTAAGTTGTTGGACCTTTAGTTTGCCTGTCCAAAAACTCGTTTCCAGTATTTGTCAGTTTTCAAACAAAACCCATCTAAGCATTATTCTCATTACTGTTTAGGCAGTGAGCTCCTTTCAATTTTGTCGCCATTACTATGACTTTCTGTCATAGTCTGAGTCCGACTTTGAACTCACAGGAAACTGTTGAACTCCTGTCACCACCCACAGTGTCACTGAGTTAATTTGACACTGCTGAACACAGAGCACACAAGCTCAACTGTGATGAAAACATTTAGTCTCACAATTCAAAACTAACGAGAAGATGATGGGAATAGAACAAAAATTACTCTAAATACACTCAGCAATCACCATCCATTGCAGTTAAGATGATTATTTGTCATTGCATATGTGCTACACAAATATTTTCTGTGGATGACATTTTACAAATTTTTCCAATAAAAACTGTGCCAGCTGGGATTTTATTAGAGATAAAGTCAAATTACAGTATGTCAATTTTGTTAGCGTAATACATGTATTTGCAAACATACTTTCCAAGCATCTGTCTTTATATTAAATTAAACTGCTTTCTTGATTTTTCTGAATGTCACTGTGTAGTAAAAGGTGTCTTAAGTCAATTAGTCTCATTTGCAAACATTCAGCTTCTTAAATAAATTCAAAATAACATTAGCACATTAGACTATTCCAGAAATTTCAGCACTGGATTACAAATATCATATTTTATATCTATTTAACTTTGAGTTAAATGTAAAGTAAGAAAGGGAAATAAGATGAAACAAGTCAGAAAAAAAATCTGACAATCACTGGAGATTGTTGCATTTCCAAACACTTTTAGATTAATATGAGGTGGTAAGTGCTCTTAAATATGTATCTTGTTGCAGAGGGATATAAGTAACCATTGGGAATCTTATCTATATTAATCATATCCATAATAACTTTCAAGTATCTATAATATCCTTATACAACAATAGGGCATTTAAAAGTGAACCATGACCCTTATCACACTGTGGATTGCCTGACATGTACAGTCCCTGCCTTCTGAGTCAGACCCCTCTGTACATTTGTCAATATCACTTGTGATTTTTTCTTCCAAGGGCACATAAATGAAATGTTGAGTGCAGACATTGAACCTAATTACGTTGATGGTTGTGGGCCTCTAAAAGCTGTGGGTCATTAGCTCTCATAAAGGTCTACATACCGTTCCCTGAGTGACGCTCTGCCGAGGACAGGAAGGTGAATCTGATGCGTTTTTCATATTGACTGCACAGGGACTGCGGAGAGAAGCTAGTCGATAAAACAAAAGCTTGGGGAGCATCAGGAGTGCATTGTTTTTTCAACTGTCAGGCCTGCCGTCACACATTCATATTGAATCTATCCAGGCCTGTATCGTATATCTGCAGAGTAAGCCAGTATCATTGTTGCAGCAGTATGCAGAAGAAATTCAATGCGTGATTTTTGCACTGAAAGGGAGTTAAAATTAGATAAAATGTGTTTGCCTGTTTTTTCTTATAAGAAATATATTTCTACCTCCACTGGGTTTTTTTCTGCAAGCTTACAAGTGCAAGGCATCTGGACAACATCATTTAGAGCAACATGCCTCATTTATTGCTATTGGAAACTGAAGACCTTTGATGTACTTGCTCTATTTTAAAATTCTTGTGCAAGTTTTGAAATGTCTGCTCTCCCACGGGACATGTATCCATCTCCTCCACACAATAAAGCTTGATTTATTTTCAGTCTACTCTGTGCATTCGATAATGTAGTTTAATCTGATTCGAGGCTGAATTCTGGCATCTAGGTAGCGAACGCTTCTATTTGTCTACTCTTGGATTTGGATCCATCTTTTTCTCTGGGACCTAAAACAAAGCGTGTGCTGGATGTGAGCCACTACACAGACGAGTAGCTCAGAAAATGATCTTCAGCGTGCATCAATCCAGCAATGATTCAGGTGGGGAGACTGAATGAAGCTCGTCTGCAAAGCTCTCATTGCAAAACAAACAAATTAAGGAGCCTGGATAGGCGCTTTAGGCACAGGACTGGAGGAAATCCAACTCATGGTTAAGTAAGATTTATGATTACCCTGTACATGTACTGGATATTTATATATTAAACACATATCATATTTAGAATATGAGATGAATACTAGGTTAGCATTACTGCATAGGATTATATAACCACTGCATAAAATTATTGTATAACTGCCACACTTATGTGTTTTAATGAGATTTCATTATCACAACCAGACCACGGCATGAATGCAACAATATATGGCTTTTAAAGTCACATAAAGAAAACTTGTGAGGCTGTACTTGTAAGGTAATGATTTCTGTAGGTCCATGAAATATTGCATCTCTCATACACAGACAAACCACAGTATACAGCAATCTCACACTTGACTGCATGACTTTATCATGTTGTCTTTTGAATATGTATGGTAGAATGGCTGCAGGATGTTTCCAATCCAGGTGACATATTGTACTGACAGTACACCTGCTGTAAATAGACGCATAGGTGAGTGTATATTAGGAAGAAATAGGAAAACATAACAGTGGAAAGATAGTGGAGAAAACACACACACCCAGGTCCAGACACAATTGTAAATGTATACTTTATATACTTTATATATATAAGTTTTAAAATGGATCAGTTGACCTTTACTCATTGCAAATAACACGGTATGGCAGAAAAATAAATAAAAGCGATATAAACATGACAACAATAAAGGATTTTCCTGGGCAGGTGTCCTAAACAAAAAAGATCCTTAATCTCAGCAGAGAGATGTAACATATATTAAAAGGGTCAAAGTAAATACAGTAAATAAAATGTCTGTGTAACCTACATTAGGAGGCTCTGGGTGTATCAGTAGCAGTAAAATGTAGATATGAACATTAACTGCACATATAATATCACTAGATTAGACATTAACACAAATCTGTATTGTGTACAAATAAAATACACAGACACGCTAACTGGGTTACTAGCTTGTATGTTGTTCTTGTTACCTTCTGTAGTGTAGAGGCAATAGCTTCTGCAGAGTCTGTGACATTATACACACACTAGTGTGTGCTACATGTGGGTAAAATGTTCAAATGAAAATAGATAAACACAGTAAAAAGGCAATCTAGTGTTCAGACATTTAACTGTTTACTTTCATTTAAAATGACAGTGATAGAAAAGATAGATAAGACAGATTGTTTCATTATGAGAGTATAGAAGTCTAATTCAGACTAATAGAGTGCTGTAAGCAGTTTGACCTTGCTGCTGGGTTGTTCGTAGTGCTAAACACTGCCAGGCACGGCTACTGTCTAGAATCTATTCTTCTATTCTTTTAACTTGATTAGGTCAGTAGAAACACAGACACATAAGAGACGTTCAAGTTAAGCCTCTTCCACACAAACACGTAGTTTCTGCCACATACATTCTTTTTTTGAATGCGTGACAAGAATAGAGGACAGTGACACATTTGCCAATGGCAATCCTTTTGTTCATCTACATAACTTCAATTTTCATAATTGCTTTGCTCAAATGGAACTCCAGGCACCTGCCCAGCAGCACTATTTGGCTGCTATCGCTTTGCAACCCCTCCTTACGCTGCCTTCAGACTCTGGCTATATTTTTCACACTCGCCCTCAGAAATGTAAAAAGAAATATATGCAGGCTAGTAAAATATTCATTGTTCAGTTTTGCATAGATTACATTAATTATCAGTTGTGCATGCAGTTGTATACTTTTACAGATATTAATGTTGAAACACTTTCATCTGTGGCTGAATGTTTGACTTCAAGTTTTGTACAACTTGTTCTTGTGTTTTTGTGTAAAAATAGCAATTGTAGAGGATGCAGTGTTTGAAGCAGAATTATTGTAACAGTACATTGTTACAGTACATTGAATAACATCCTGTGTCCTACAACACCAACACAGGATGTTGTTGTAGACTGTAAAGCCCACTGAGATATTCTTGTGATATGGAAATTGGGATATATATATAAACAAAATCTGGTTAGATTTGTAAGTAAAATAAAATGAAAATAACAGTCTATTTTGTCTGTGTACGTACCTCCACCCAGTTGTATTGTATGTCCTTCATCTGGTGTTGTTGTTGCGAGATGTTTTTCTGGTTTCAGTTTTACAAACACTTGAATAAATCCCCTTCTTACAGCCTGTGATAACCTTTCACTATGTTAAAAGAATTATTCTGTTGATTTACCAATGTGCACCTATGACACTGTTGGACACAGTTTAAACAACATATTCAGAAATAATGTGATTTTTAAAAAAATATTAAAGTAACATGACCTTGAGCTCTAGGTTAGATTCTCAGGTCGGCCAAGATCTTTCTGTGTGGAGTTTGCATGTTCTCCCTGTGTTTGCATGGGTTCTCTACAGGCACTGCGGCTTCCTCCCACAGTCCAACGACTTGCATTCAGATAATTGGAGACTCTTAGTTGCCCGTAGGTGTGATTGGGAGTGTGAGGATGGTTGTCTTTGTCTATATGTGGCCCTGTGATGGACTGGCGACCTGTCCAGGGTGTACCCTGCTTTCCGCCTGTATGATTGCTGGGATAGACTCCAGCAAACCTGCGACCTCTACAGTTCGGAAAATGGATGAATGGCCTTGAGCTTCTAGCCTGAAACAATGATGATTTCTTTATTTTCAAACTGCAACTGGTGCTTAAAGTGATTAATCAGACCCCCCTCTGGAGCTACAAAAAGGATCTATGCAGTTGTTTCTCCATATGCTGTAACTACATCATTAAGGCTGTAAAAACAATAAAATGATTCACATTTCACACATGCATTGAGAATGAAACTCCAAGATCAGTTGTGTTCAGAAGCTATTTGGTTGTGCAAAAATCATTTATGGGTCAAAAACACACCACAGAAGGGTTAAACACATTTAACAAAAAATAACGACTATATAGATGAAGTCAGAAGCAATTCACTGCCTTCTGATATTATCAAACTGGGGAACATTTTCTGGAGGAAGAGAAGTGTGTCAGGTCATCTTTTCATACCTCCTCATTCCTCTGGCTAATGGAAGTCCATTGATAGTAAAAGCACCTGATGGAGAATGTTACATTGAATATAACATTGAATATAGTGAGCAGTAAAAGGGTATAAAATGTTGACTACGGGTCTTTATTGTTCCTGCGTGAATGGTTAAATATGTGTCCTTGATTAATATATTGTAATTCTGCATAATGCCAACACTTGCTATAGGCCTCTGCATGTTTAATTAGTCATGGAATAAATTGTAAATTCACAGATGGGATTCAATGTCATATTTGAATCTGGCATTTTTTATTTTTTATTTATTTTTTTTTTATTATTATGCAAGTGAGTGAGACTAATTTAAATGATAGGTTGTGGCAAGAAGACCCTGGCATAACTGATGTATGTAAGGTCCCGTGGATGTGAAATTAAACAACAATTATCTGGGGATCTTCACACTAAACGTGTATAGTTAGCACAAAAGATTAAAATCATGTTATTGATATGGTGCACAACACAGATGCACAGATGATACTGACAAGATGATTTCCTTTGTCAGGACACATTACTCTGACAGCCTATTTTTCTCAGCTCTGTGTGGTCGTGTATCCAAACATCTGCCAGCTCAAGCAGTTGCTCAGTGCCTAAAAAGATGCCAGCCAGTACCAGGAGGGAGGTAAATACAGCAACTTCTGAATTATTGACAAAAGTCAGAGGTATCTTAATTTTAATGACTTAGAGTTTTTGTTATTGCTCTTTTCAACCAAAACAAGAACATAATAGCATCCTCTAATCTCACAAGGAGTTTACACAGCAATTAAAATCAGGCTTGATAATGAAACACAATGCTGTGCTGATGACCAAGACATGACAGCCGTATTAGCGTCACAAAACTCATTAAGAGAAATTATATCATGTTTATAATGACAAAACTGTATAATTTTACTCACTGTGTCACTATCTCACAGGTTCTAAGCATTTTGGATCCATCCTAATGAACGTATGAACTAATTAAATTGAAGATCATCCTTGTATGCATGCATGTAAAGTCTTTCAATGCAATTCAGGAAACATTCTGTTATTCCCTCTCTCAATTTTTCTCCAGCAGTTTTGCCCTATTTGATAAATGGTGATAACTTCCAGCATTCCTCTGTGAATTGCAAATTAGTGCAAGTTGTTGGAAGTGAAATGAAAATTGATCCCTGAGCTTTGCCTATCCTGATATGAATTATTTGTAAAAGAAATATTTTTATTTCATAAATGATAATTCTGGGGCGCCTATTTTTCAGTCAGACAGAAGCTGTTGTTTGCAGCAAAATTATTACTATGTGTTGAGAACTCACACTAACAAAGGTTTTAAATTGGTTCTCGCAGCTCGGTATTATAAATAAATCTCAGTAGAAAAGTAATACCTTTTTGTTTTTCTTATGTTTTACCTGTTTTACAATGTATACACAGTGGGCATTTCACTTGTACAGCAGTTACCAGGGGTTACCAGTGAACACAACTACACAAACAGTGGATGCGGTATACCATATTAAATGCACTGACATATTGACTCTATATGCTGAATTTCGTGGCCATTAAATCATCTGCCCAAGTTCTTAGCTGGAATTCGTTGCCCTTCTGTGACAAATGAATCTATTATATTCTTCGCTGATGGTTCTAGGTGGTTTGAACAACTGCAGTGATTAATGGCAACATGAATTTTGCAGACACCCTCTACTGGCTTCAAATAGCAACTACTACAGCTTCAAATCATTCACATGACAAGTCTCTTTTTCCTCTCGCTTTGCCCTATTCTCGTACTTACCTTTCCTTTATCTTGTCCTGGCTACTGCTTTCCATGTTTCTGTCATTATCTCTGTGTCACAGAAAATTATTCTCATACCTCTAAATTTAGGTCAGCTGCACCAACACATTACATGCAGTAACTTCTCTCTGAATTTGAGAATATTGCATTTAATGAATTAAAGATTTCTGTATATGAAATGGTCTGATCTGTATGGTGAGAAATAAGAAATTGAGTAATCCAGTTACAGAACTGCAGGGTTTCATGTTATCAATTCTAGCACTAACTGCCAGGATGGTCTTACAAACAATACAATGCATACTTGTAGCACATCACGGGTTGTATCTTCCTGTTTCCACAGGAAATACAGAGGTTCCTCTCTGCTCTCAGGGAATCATGTTGGTTTGACTGTTATCACTACTGACACACTTCTGTTCTAAGGAGCAACTCTGTTGTGATGTCCAGTTGAAAGTTACATTCAAACCCTAAAGCCTTAAGAGAAAAACATGGGCACATACAATAGCTAATACTTAGATGATTTAAATACTTGCAAATTTTGCTCATTGATTGGTTCAGCATTGTCCTATGAACATAAATCAAGAAGACCATTCTGTTCATCTGACTTTCCCACAGCACATGAATGCATCACGCAGACACAGTTTCAAATCTGTCCGTGCCCTTCAGCACAACATAAAATGACGTAAGTAAAATCTGTTTCAATGTTCTTTCTAAAGCATTAACTTGTTTGTCATACCATAAAAAATTAAATAAAACAAAAGAATGCCAGAAATCAAGAAAAACACATCTAAATGTTAAGTAAATATAATTTCAGAAAATGGGCTAAAACACACAGTATTTAATTTTTTTATTAAAAGTTTCCCACAGCTTGACTACTTCTCTGATTCACAACAGTTGCATTCACAGTGATTGAGCTCCATGTGGGCATCCTGCTTCTTTTACATTTAGTGCTAAGCTATTTTGTAAACACAAACCAAAAAACTGTCATTGACTTGCTGGAGACTTGCTTTTGAACCCCTCTTTGCAGTTTTAAAGTGCTACCTCTTTTAAGGTTGACCTGCCCTGGCAGACAGACACTTGTGACACCCTGCTGAAGCATTAATGCAGAGCAGATTCAGAAGGCAGAAAAACAAAAGATAAAACTATTTGGCGGGAGTAATAATGGTAAAAATAGATTTTTATTCAATAATGTAGGAGATTGAGAATCAAATAAATTATATATGGCCATAGCCTGAATTGCATTACATAATTGATGCACAACGTCGTACATTATGTACCAACTGTCAACATGTGAAATGTGTTTAAAAAAATAATACAAGTGTGATTCTCTGACCACTTAAGGGCCGAGAGAGGGGAGACGCCCATGGGACAATGCTGGTGTCAAGGATGGACCCACATGAATCATGTATGTCTCAACTTTCCTCTTTCTCTCTCTTTAAATCTGAAACACAATTTAACTGTCGGAGAGTGTGTTGGGATGCCTTTAGGGTCTCAGCTCCCAGATGGTGAAAAAGATTATAATGTCAAATGTCACAGTGCACATTACAAATGCCTCATGAAACTACTGGAAACTGCAAAGAAATATTAAGGAGAGTGGAGGGTAGCTCAGGGCTTCTTCGATTTTTCCAGGACTTGGCGTGAAGCTCTATGTGATGCTTTTAAGACAGAGAAAATAATGGTCATGGCTTATTTTACTCAATGTTGGCTGTGATTACTTTTATATATCAGAGAGAAAACAAAATCAGCAGCTCTGCGTGAAATAACATGACTCGTTGGAGTGCATTGTCATCTGAGAGCATTTGTCAGACTTCCAGGTTGGATGCCATGAATGTAACGCAGTACTGTGTTATTAATTATGATGTATTCCCTATTCCATTTTTTACATGTCTTAGAAAACCGCTGTGTACTGCATGAAGGGAGGCTAATAAGTGTTACTGTTCAGGAGAAAATTGAGTTCCGACGGGGGCTGAGATGCAACCGCAAAATTAGGTCTGCGTACACTCATCTGATGAAGAACTCCTCAGCTGCATCTCGTTTTTAATATTCTCCTGTTAAAATGTATCACAACATGTTGTCCATCTGTCTTGTTGTGTTGGTATGTGCATGCGATTCCCTGACAAAAATAACACACAATGGAACACTTGCATGCGTTTTATCAAAGCTATAAGCCTGGATCATGTCATGGTTGATTTCAAAACATCCCCAAGGCAGCGTTTCACAAAAGACCAAGTAAATCACAAGCCTTGGCTTTGTAGAGCCTTGTGGCTTATTGCTTAAATTATTGCCACACATTTTGTCTCTTAATTAAGTTTACGCTGATTGTCGTTCATGTGCTATTTTTTTTCAACTTGGTTGCATATACACAACAAATAACTTGCTGAAACAGTAGCGAGAACAGATAATGAAGCATTAGGGCATTATCCTCTACTGATTAATCTCGTGGATCATTTGCTTCATTAATCAATCAATAAATTGTTTGGTCTTGACAATGCCAGAAAATAGTGAACACGTCCAGTGTGTAGTTTTGCTTACTTGGTCTACACAACTCTCCCCAGTAACAGCCAAACTTTAAAGCTGAGAGACTAAAAACATTAAAATATTTGGTGTTTATGGGAAAAACTAAAATCAGGCCTCATTGATAGCCCATGAATTACATTCTGAATGATTAATAAAAGTGTGGCCCTGTTGTATTGCCTGACAGAGCAACACAGAAAAGAATCTTGGAAAGTATCCAAAAACTTTACAGTGAAACTTTTGTTGGGGTTAATTGCATTTGATCAGTCAGAATAGAGTCAGGTTTGAAGTATTGTCAACCGCGGTGGCGTTTTGCTGTGTGTGTGTGGAAGCAGTGCAGCCTGGAGAATCGTGAGAGGATGCCCACGAGGCTGTGGGGGCTTTGAAAAGGTAGGCATTTTGAAGAGGAAGCAGATGGCCCGCATTAAAAGCAAAGGGCCCTTGTGACTGTCCTCAATGGCCCTGCAGAGAACTGGGTAATTAAATGAGAAATTTAATCAGATTCCTCAAATTAAATGTCCAGCTGGATAGTTCTGCAAGAACACCACTGACTACACATTTACCTAAGGGAGTGTCAGTGGGATGCAAAATTCTCCAATCAGTACACACTCATACATGATCATATTCCAGGTGATTATTACTGCTGAAGTAGTCCATTCACAGTTCTGCCAGCAGGAGGCAAAGGGACATCATGGTGTGGCCACAGGAGGGTCATTTTAATAGATGGGCATTGGAGGAAGCAGCTAAACAGTGAGATGGCAGGCTGGGGGTTGAAGTCAGTGGCTTTAGCAGGGGGACTATCTTCATCTTCTTTTTGAACAAGCTTTCAATCCACTCTACATTCTGGCCTCAGCCAGATAATGCTCAGTATTCAGTAACAGTATTTCATCATGTTTGATGCAACATGTTTGATGCAACATTTAAAAGAGGTGAAGATCCAGTCTGGACTTGGTGACTTCACAATCTGACACGAGCTATCGATTTCTGGAGTCTTTCTTATCGCAGCACCACACCGCAGACAGAAACCAGCCTCTGGGTCCGTTCCGAGTCATTTTGCATTCAGCAAATCCAAGAACCGCCTCCCTCCCTCCGCAGCTCCCGCCCCGTGCAGCCAGGCTCCCTCTCACACGCAGCCCGTCCGGTCGGATGGGACCAGTAGCCAGATATCCATGCATGCATGCCTGACCGCTAGTCCACTTCCTGGATGAAAGAATGGGACATTTCCAGCGGCACTTTTCATCGCATTGTGCGCTGCCCTTCGTCACGCTAACGCCGCGGATAATCACTTAATAATGACCACGTGTAATCAATACATTTCGACCACTTTTTCTTGTAGTTAAAGACAGCGATTGATCGCCGATTGACCCCTTTACACTTCGGGAATGTCGCTATCTGGAAGCCCGCTACAGACACGGTGGAGTCCGACAACAGATTTTGAACAGTTTTGCACAGCAGTGGTGTGCGTAGCGTTTTATTCCTCGAAGCTAACAGCAGCCTCTGCTCGGACTGGAGGCGAATAAATTAGTCTTTTTTAAAAGCAGAGACTCTGCAGCCTACCCGCTAACCATTGCATTGATGCTCTGCCTTCGTGGCCGCTGTGCCAACTTCGTTTCAGCTTCAGCCGTGTGTATGTGATTTTTTTAAAAAGAAGAGTAAAGACTCTAAAACTTTGTCACCCGTTGCCTTCTTGTTGCTCTCGATGAGTAGTCTAACATGCGGAGGATACGGGAACCGAGTTACTGGTGGATTTTATCCTTAATGTTTTTAACACTGCCCGAACACAAAGACTGTCATCCCGGTGAGTATTTGCAACATATGGGTTAGCTATCATTTGTTTAGCCTAACTACACAGTGTCCACAGTCTTTTATAGTCGCGAAAAGCGAGTTTTGTTGCGGATTTAACAGGTTTTCAGCGGTAACGTTTAGCCCGTGTTCCACTAACGGTTACAGGGCCGAGCCGAACCGAGTTTAACGTCTAACGGTTACGTTAACGCAGAGACGTTTAGCCTGCGTGATTAGTTTGCATGGTATTGATTAGGGAGCTGGACTATGGCGCACATTACCCCTGACTAAACATTAGGCTCAACATTCAGTCCTGGTGCTGGTCCTACAACCCCTGTTTGACCCTGACGCTTTTTTTTTAACATGGCAGCTGCAACTCTGATTATTCACATTATACACAGAGTCAAGAATTCACCAGTGTACCGTTAAAAACATGTAGTATAACTGTACAGTCCTGTAGGCGCCACTGGGTTCGTGATACTGAGACTATACTTCATAACACTGCACTTTATCGCTTTTGGAATTACTGTGATTTTCCATCTGTATAGTCCTCAGTTTTGCTACTGTGTTTACAACACGTCCAAGTTTTATTACGTGTTTACTGTGGTTGTAGTCATGGTTTACATGGAGGTATAATCTGTGTTTGCTCGCTGTCATGTGCGTAGGTAGAAGCGAGGATGAGGAGACAGTTAGCGCTGTTGGGTCGTAGATAGATCTGCATGTATGAGGGGCGATTAATGCCACCGGGGCACAGATGTAATCCTGGATTACAAAGGGGGTTCCAGGTTTGGGGTAGCTGGTGTTGCGGCAACATATGTGACCCCTAACATTTACATTCCACCAAGGATTAAAATGTGTTTAAAAAATACTAAATACGTGTGTTGATACTGTTACAGCTAGAGCTGAGTGGTCATTTATAAACTGATTAATCTGGACACCAGCTTCTCCATTAGTTCTTTGGTGTAAAGGTACCAAATGACAGAAATGTTAAAAATCTCCCTCTCCTTTATGCAGATTGCTTGTTGATGTCTTCCAATGTCTGATTAGTGTCTTAGCAACAGTCCAAAGCCCAAACACAGATTACAGTGATCTAATATGAAGGAAATCTGCAGAACGTCATTCTGGAGAAAGTGCACACCCACATCATTTTTTTTGCCTGAAAAAATGTACAGACATTGCTATCAGGTCACCAAATAGCAATGTCACCAGCCCAAATTTTCATCCGTGCAGACTGACTGCACCTTAGATGTGTTGTTAGTATTTATCCCTTGACCCTTATTTTGTGCACCATATACATAGTTTATTTTCCACTTTAGCCTCTACACTTGTTAGGGCTCACACACTGTTTTTCCTTTATTTTGACTTTCCCATGCTGCTCAACCAAGGGCAACAAACAAGGGAGGTTTTCATGCTGTCAGGAGGTTGCTATCACTTTTTCCAATGCGCATGTGTGGAACGTGTCCACATACCCCTGAATGTGTCCACGAACATCCAAGATCAAGCTTTTAAAAGTACACAGAATAACATATATCCTAAAATTTATATATTTTTTTTCATCTGTAAATCAAACTGATTTAGTAAGACCATACATAAATAAATGATCATCCCTGTGACTATATTGCCTAATATGCATTCATATAATATTCAGAAAATGCCTTTATAAAAATACTTATAAAGAACTGTTGCTGAATATAAACCAGGTTTTCAAGTGTTTCCTTTAAATGATTAATCATTTATCAGAAGAGTTGCCAACTCCTTTCTCTCAGTGAATTGATCGACAAATTATTACCTACATTTTTTCTAAATCACCAGAAAAAGATACGATAAGCTTAAATCGGTCTATAATTTTACCCATCTGATGTATTGGTCAGGCTTTTTATGGTACCATTATAACTATTTCAAGGTCTAAATAAATAATGATTACATCTGTAGATTGCAGAATCTGTTGTCTTATTCATGCAAACAAATATAAAATTTTGTCATCGGATGTCATTAACATTGTGGCATTTTGAGTGATTTTGCTGAGATGGTTGTAATTTTATCCCCGTTTTACATTTCTTTTAACTCCTCTCTGGCACCAGTAACCCCCCATAGTGGAGTAGTGGTGATGTAACACAGGAGAATGGTTCCTCTTAGTCACCCCCCTCTGCCCCAAAATCCCCCAGTTTCATGCTTCCACGTCCTCAGTTTGGAGTTTTATTGAGCAGTAGCCTTACAAGCCCCTAACACAGTGGAGTTTTCTCATATGGCATGTCTCACTAGACCTCTGACACACCACAGAAAGGCAATACAGGGTGACGAGTGGACCAGCTATAAAGGTGGTGGAAGATGAATCCAATTTGATTACCTCTACGGTGTTCATGGAACTGTGTTTGTGCACCATGTTAGGCTGGGTGACCTAAATCTACATAAATACAGTTTGAGTTTACATTATGAAGATTTACTAGAGATTTTAAGAGACAGGGAAGGTGCATATACTTAGTGCATACTGAATTGAAAAAGGTAGTTGTTGATATAATTGGCTAATTTTCAGTCAGTAATATATTATATAAATTTCGTAAACATTTTGAAACAATAACTAAACAATGTCATCTCAGTCTTGCATGTCTTTTCTCATTCAACACAAATGTTATTGTGCACACAGTAGTGTTTAAAATTCTGTAGGCTAAACATCAGGAGTTGTGTTCTGTAAACTAGTTCATGTAAATGTATCTGAGCACATTTGTTTTAAAGTTGTGTGGGTGGAGATGTTGATATGAATGCAACTTTAGTAATGATGGAAGCTATACATGAAAATGTTAAGAAATAATACTTAGTCCCAGCTTTTAGCTTAGCTTTTGATTGGCTGAACACACCTGATCCAGGTAATCAGCAGTGGGTAAGAAAAGGATAGTTAGAAAACAAGCAGGACGGTGTGAACAACATCTCTGTTCACAAATTGAATATTAGTGAAGAAAAGTGTGATTTAGTTTCTAAATGAGGTCCTGATGTACTGTTGTGCCAGCAAGGCAGCTGTTTGGACATCACTTCACTGATGTTGGCAGTGGCACTGTTGTCATCAAAGTCCTTTCTCACTTTTCCCTGGGTACTTGTTTCAATATGTACAGTACTGAGTCGTGATGGTGAAACTAACTTTCCCTTGGTTTTAAAACTGTATCAGCAGCATATGCTTAGTCTTAATCACAGATTGGCTGTTGTCATATCTCTCCACCAGCTGCCTGTGCCACCCACTAAATGGTGCGTTAGGGAAACACTGCAACTGTAATCACTTTTTAGACATGTGGCGATAATTTGCTGTTTCCTTTTGGTAGTGATACTCATCCTTTACTTATGGCTTTCAAACTAGGTGTATATACTGTATGTCTAGGTAAATGAAAGTAAATGAAAACATACACTTTGGGCAGACAGGGAAGTCTTGAAAATTAGTCAGTTTCACAAACACCCGAGGAATCATTTAAACTCTGAAATGAATTTTTTCAGTGTTAACATGGAAGTGTGTACATTTGGTGATAATTTCATAGTGTAGCCAGGGCTATTGTATGAGTTTAACATTTTTGCATGTATACACCAGCACAATGGATTTGAAATAAACAATCAATCAAGTGTAGACTTTTAGTTTAATTTTAAGAGGTTTTACAAAAATATGGCATTTACCATTTAGGAATTACAGCCTTTCTACTTGCATTAGGGCTCAGTAGTATTTGGGCAAAGTGAATTGTTAAAATAATTGTAACTATAACCATAATTTCTAACATTGGCTAAAAATACTAAGACTGCCTGAAGTCTGAAGCCATGGACATCACCAAATTCTGAGGTTTGTCCTGGAGATGCTTTGCCTTCACAGCACCCACCTTAAGTTGCTGTTTGTTTGTGGGTCTTTCTGCCTTCAGTTTTGTCTTCAGCTCCTGAGAAGTATGCCGTTTTCCTCTTCCCATCATTCTGGTACTAGTTAATCTTGTTTTAATCTGTCCAAAGAATCTGACTCCAGATTTTAGGAGACTTTTTTAGATGTTTTCTGGCAATGTCTAATCTGGCTTTCCTGATCTTTCCTGATCTTGAATGTTAACAGTGTTTTGCACCTTGTTGTAAACCCTCTGTATTTACATTCATGAAGGTGCCTCTTGATTGTAGATTTTTTTCATGTTACGCCTACCTTCTGCAGAGTGTTCTTGACTCCTGTAGATGCTCTGAATGAGTGTTCAACAAGGAAAGGATTTTGTGATCATCTACTTTAGTTGTCTTCTGTGGTCTTGCAGGCCTTTTATTATCGATGAGCTCAAAATGGCTTTAATTCCTAATTCGTAAATGCCATAATACATTAAAATAAAGCTGAAAGTCTACAATTCAATCACATTTTGATTGATTTATTTCAAATCCACTGTGGTGGTGTATAAAGGCAAAATCATAAAAAATGACTTCTGGACCTAATAGTAAGACATTTGCTCCATGAGGGTATTTATTTGAAAATGTTTCGTCACGTATTGTTTTTTACATTTTATTTTTCAGGGATACTTGCTTCATGTTTTCATGTGAGTCATCATAAGCACTAAAATAGTAACCTATGAAATAATTCTGTAAAATGATGAAAATGCATCATGTAAATCAGTGCACGGTATGTGCTAGGGAATGTTGTTGTTATGGAAATGTTTGAGAACCACAGCAGTGTGTCAGCCTCACATGATGATTTAGTAACTAAAAAGCTGCTAGCTGCTTCAATATGGAAGTTTTCACCATTTCTCCCACAGAGCAGATGTTTCATGAGGATGCAGAGTGCTGAATAACGGAGAGATGATTTGTTTCTAAATCAAACGTCACCAAAGTCATTTAAAAAATGAAGTGAAACAATGCTGTTCATTTTTTTCCCTTATATTGTCATAAATAGCTAAAATTTTCTTTGTGATATAATTTTGAGGCTATAAACAAAGTTATGTTTACGTTCAGTTTTACCAAAATGCTTTGTGTCAATGTGTGAGGTGTAGCAAACATTTTTAGATGCAGAATAGGGAATCGAAAACCATATAGAGAACTTAAAAATCTTAAACATGATATTGCTATTATAAGCGCATGAGTTATTAGGAGGTTGAATTGGACCATCTCTACAGCCTTTCGGCCAATTAATGGGGGGATAAAGTTCAAAGCATTTGGTGTATCCTAAATAATGTAAAACATAACGGAAAAATATTGTGCGTATTGTACTGCATTGCAGTTATAGGAGACATAAATAAACTAGTTTGAGGTGTGAGCTGCTCTGGCAGAATTAATATTGAAGTGGAATATTTCAGCTGTTATGAGCTCAACATTATAAGAACAATGCTTTACTTTTATCATAATTACAGTAATTTGACATTAATTATGATTAAAGAGTTTATTTGTTTAACTTATGTTAATCAAAGCAATCAGTCATCACTTCATTACTTGGCGTGTATGGTTGAGTTCACTCAGTCTTTCAGCCAAGATACTCCAAGCTGGTCACAGTAGCATTTTAATCATTTCGAATGACTCACAGCCACTTCACTCCAAATCATTTCATCCGTCCTAGCAACATCCAGCCCAAAACACACACGCAAACTGGATGCAACCAGGTTGGTTTGAAAGAAAGGAGGAGAGATGCTGTTGGGGAAACTAGTGCACTTATTTCCTGTACTTCATCAGTGATTAATGTCCAGGCAATAAGGCACTGTCACTGAAGGGCATATACCGCTTCACTCAAGGACTTGGCCATATCAATAAATGTCCTGTGTCCTTTAGTCGTCATGTCCTCTTTCCCCTTAAACAATCTTGCCTCGATGTGATACAGTGTCAGCTTTACTTACAGCTGAACTGTCAGTCAGCGCTGCCCTATGGAGAGCGGGGACAATGGAGCCTTCAGGATTCTTTTTCCTGCATTGTGTTATTGTGGGTCAACAGAGCATGTGTTTGCTTTGCGCTCATTGTTTTTTCTTTTCTTTTTTGTGGGCTGCATACAAGATTGTCTTTTTTTATTTATTTATTTATTTAAATTTTTTTGAGGCGAGGAAAAACAAATTCAAAAGTAGGCTATCCCATCCTTAAGGCTCATTTTCCCTGTTGTGAATTATGGGACAGTCAGAAAAGGTATGGGATTAGGGTGTGCATGTTTTATTAAGCTCTAGGTGTTGTACAGAATGCTAAATAGGCTTGTTGAGTAAGAGTCAAGTTGTGTTTGATGAATTGAATTTTAACCTTTGCATTATGTTCTTGTTTTGAGGAGCTGCAGAAATTGTGTTCCAGTATGTGGTGGTGATAGCTTTTTTTTCATTTGGGTCACTTTTACTTTAAAATGCAGTTAAAATGTTCTTTTCCCCACCTCCTTAAGCGTTTCTTCGTCTTTATGCCTTTGGAGAGATCTTGGCTGGGTGTCCACATCTATGGATAGTAGCCAGTGTACCAAATCATCTCCATTTGTAGACAATACAGTTAGATTGCCTGTGGACTGAGGAATATCTAAACTCTTTGAGGTTACTCTGTAGCCCTTTCCAAATACATGCTTCTGAGATTTCTTTTTAGCAATGTATGTCTCCCATCAGCTGATGCTGCTTGTGAATTTTTTTGTAAGTTTATGTGGCTTTAAACCACACGTCCATTCTCATTTCATTGACAGGACACTAGGTTTGCTGATACCTGGCTACAGTTGACGCCTAGTGACATCAATAACGTTTCCACCATCACGCTGTATGTTTAATGAGTGTGTTCAGTAAAGACCATACTGTGTGACTGTGTTTTATCGACTTAGCAATGTTATTTCCATATTTATTTCCACTTGACTAGTAAGTTTTAGAGAATTACTATTTATAGTAATATTGTAACAATGAAACTGGTTTGAAATTGAGTCTAGAAGGCTGTCAAATAATAACCTTAGGTTATTAGGTACCTTACAGAACATTTTACACTTAGCACAATGACAATGCGTGCTCTCTATGTAACAGCAGCATGCAGCACATCTTAGTGTTTTTTGTACTTCAGTTAATGTAATGGCAGCCCAAAAACTGAACATGATTTATCAACTCTGTACTTTACATGGAATATGGATGTGTTGTAATGTATTCTGTACTATCGTTACCAAGTTACTTGTTACTTACTTTTAGTTTTGTCAGTGTCCATGTACTGTAAATGTCAGCAAAGTCTCTATTGACGGATTTTCAAATCTTAAAAAAAAACATTATTCTATGCACAAAAGTTCCCCTGTTGTCTCCCCTGGTTAACTGAGTGCACCCAGTGCTGTTTCCTAGCACCTGTCCTCTGCTGTGCTGCAAGCAGCAATAAGCAAGAGGTTTTCTTCTGCTAGACAATATATGTCAGACACAAAAACAAATTAATTATGAGGATAAATATTGTAAGTGTTAGTGTTAGTTTATTGTTAAATTTAGTACATAATCCTACTTACTCATGGTAAAATATCCACAGAAAAAACAGAAATCAAGAAGTTGGCAAAAAGCCAGACACACAGAACTGCTCCGCTCATATTTGCTCTCATTGGGGAATAACACTTTGGAGAAGATGGACTAAAAACTTGTTGCACTCATCAAAGCCGCGCCTGGTGGAAAACGTTTTCACACCTTGGTGAGTTCACTTTAGTCTGAATCATTTGTAAACGTATAGCATTTTTCCTTTGGGTCAGTTTTCTTTTCACACAGAGAAAAATCCAAGTGCACCAAAATGTGCCAGGCGAGAACATCCTCTGTGCTTATTAGTTAGACATGTCCGCCACAGAAAGAACAAAAGTTAATACAGGATAAAGATTTTCTATGTTGTGGACTATTGCTGTTGCTACTGTTTCTGTGACATGTGAGAGACAGTTAAGTGATGTATGATAACCTACGTGGTTTGGTCATCCTCTTGGTGATGATTACATTAAACCACTTGCACAAACATCTGACCAAATGTCTGTGAGGCACTGCAAGTCTTCTCGACTCCATGTTTGTCCTGCAGCATGGGATCATTGTTATCTTAACACTTCTAAAAGCAGTTAATCCCAAGATAACTTTGGGACTTCTTTTGCTGAAGAGTCAGGTCTGGACATTATTCACATATTCACACTCTTCTTTACAAAGCTTCATGTCATGTAGAATTTAAAAGCGCTTTCACACATACAGGCGTTGGTTCATTTAAATTAAGCTCAAGTTCCTTTTCCATCGCAATGTAAGGTGCATTAGTGCAAATGGTGTAAATGAAAAAATGTCTGTATTGTTGATATGGTAAGTATAATCCCTGTAATTTACAAAGCGACTTTCAGATTTTTGTTTGTAGGAAGTAGTCACAACCACAGGAGAAAATATTCTCTTTATCTTACATTTTAGTGATTCAACTCACATACGGTAGTTTATGCCTTGCCAAAAAATGGAAAAATATTTTATATATAAAAAGGTACTAAATCTAATGACGCAGAAGCTAAATTTCTACCACTACACAATGAAAAGCCATGTGAACACACTCTCGGATGCTTAGAGACTGGTTGATCATCTCTTTATTAGTGGTGTAGATAGCAAGCAAACTGTGCACAAACATGTTAACGTCATGTTCACACACGTTCATATTTATGTAATTAAATGGCTGCTTTTTGCAGTTATTTAACCGCACAGACTGACATTGCGATTAGATGAGATTAATCATGCAGAACAAGTAGGAAGCATTGAAAGCTCCCTTGCTTAGGAGTAAAACAACTGTCACTATATAATAGCCTAAAGGCTTCCCAAAAGATATTACATAGAAAGGTGTTGCCAAATGATATTGCACATAGCAACAATTACGATGCTGCCAATAAGTACAAAAAGTATTTTTTTTTAAAAATACAATGAGGATCTTGCTTTTCGTAGCTTAATTATACGTTGTTTATTTTGGGAACCGATAACATAACCATATTATATTGTAGACTAGAGGAGTACTAGAACTAATGACAAATCAGACTAAATAATGGAATATTAAAGTCAACATGACACAAGTGGTAAATAAAAAATAATAGCTGTAATCAAGTACAGTCGGGCAAGCTATGAGTTTTACACTGAGTTGATATCCACTTTTCCACTCCAGTGCTAAGCCTGTTTCATTAATTCCTTGTCGAATGTGTTTTCCCCTCTAAGTTAACACCCCGAGAGATCATTCCCCAGGCTCTTGCCTTTGGGTTCAGAATGAGATTGATGTTCTGTTTGTTTCTCTCACACTCTTGGGCAGTCTCTCTGGGAGCTTTCTCTAATTCTAGAAAAAGCTCTAAAACTGCAGTGGAAGGGGGTCATTAGTATTTAACCATGTTACTGAGGAGACTGCAAAGCATTTCAGGTGGTGGGAGGCCTTTTCCAGCTCCTTAATTTCCAACATTGTGCTTTTGGCCAATAAATACAGTGCAGATAATCTATGTGATTGTAAAAACGACAAAGGCAGCTACTGTGAAAATTTGGTGTTAGTTAATTTTAGAGAATTCCAACAGAGAGGATGTGCTGAGTTAGATTTTTTGGAGGCAGAATAGGAGTTTAGAGACTACCCTATCAATCCTGTTGACATGTTCCCCTTTGGGGAATGCAAATGTTTCTGTTCTTCAACACAAACATTCAAACTCTCCTGGTAATGGAACCCTGATTAACTAGGGATTTGAATACCGTGGCCTTTTCCTTTGACATTTTCATATTTCAGAAGGACTTTGTTTTACTCTTTCTCACCAAACACAACTCAAGTATTTATTATATGGTGAA
>OMLM01004920.1:49182-60986 GCA_900302695.1 Helostoma temminkii
CACTTTAATATTAATATTATTAATATATATTTTGTTCATTTTTAATTGATTTTCTTCAAATATAACCTGCTGAGCAGATTAAACAGAACAGTGTCTAGTGATAATGATGATACTGACTAGTGTCAACAGTATTAGTCAGCTAATGGACTCCTACACTACTCTATACTTTATTTGGTGGTTAAAGCAGAATACATTAGGCCAAGTAAGCAAGTATTTTTAGTGATTGGATAAGTTACCTGAACTCTCTGAACCCAACCTGGCAACCTGTAAAACTAGTGACGTGATCAAACCTGTACTCTAGTTAAACATAAACACTTAGTTGCTACAACATTAAACTCTACTGGAGGTTTTAATGTTGTGGAGCTCAGCATCGGCACTTTTAACAGTCTGTGGCTACACTGTGATTACGTTTTTTTTTTTTTTTTTTTTAAATCTCTGTCAACATTAAAACCACCAGGTCTTGTGGTACCACAGCAACATGACTGGTTGTGTTTGCGGGTTACCTGGGTACCTGATGCAGTTCAGGACTCTAGGGCTTGTGAATGTTTCACAAGTAAAATCAATATTACCTTAAATGGGCACCAATTAATCAAGGTGGTAAACCTTAAGATCAGTTTTATTTCTTGTGACAGCGTAAACAATAAAGTAATCTTGTGAAATAGTTTATCTGGCTTTCCCCCCAAAAGGTTAATGTTTTGTTTTTTCATGTATTTTTCTAAATGTAGATGTGGTGGATCCTCATTTACTGCGATGTTCACAGTTATAACATGGAGATCTTTGGTTTTAGTGATTGTTAATTCAGATGACGATGTCCATGCCCTTGTCCTGGCAGCTTAATGGGAGTAGCTATGGATTAGGTGGTAGAGTGGATTGCTCGCTAACCACAGAGCTGACAGACTGATCCGTGGATCCTCCTTCAACATGTCAAAGTGTCCTCGTGTTTATTGCTCATGGTAGTCAGTGGGGTGGTGGCTCCCTGACCACTGATGTGTGAGATTGAGAAAAGTGCTAAAGAAGTGCAATTTTTTTTTTTGCCAAAACTAGTTCAAGAATCCTGCAGGACCCAATCGTGTGTTTCTGTTTTCTCATGAAAATATCAGGCATCAGTTAGTCTTGGAACATTTTCTTGGTCAATTAAATTTTAGGGCCATATGTTTTTTTTTGTTTTTTTTTTACTTGACAGGCTGCTATGTATGTGTTTGTAAAAAGTCTGAGCTGCAGGCTGTTTTGATACTTTTATTTTGTAACGCTTTGGAAAACTTTAGCTTTGTGTTAATGCTCTGAAGTCTCTGCACACAGATCCATACTCAAGACGCAACAAGATGCAGACTATTAATTAGTGGAAGATGGGATCTCTTTTTGTTTTTATTTAATTTTATTTTAATTTATTCTTTTTTTTTTTATTATTAAGGCAACCGAAAAATGAAACAAACATCCTGTTAGGGAACTGGCTGACATGACTTGATCTTGGGGATTCAATTCAGGCTCATTCAGATCACTAATTCCTACTAGTGAAGGCAGCTGGCTGATTGTACGGAGAAAAAGGGAAGCATTGAGGAACACAGAAATGTCCATTTCTTTGGAAAGGTAATTAGTGGCTAAGGCTGTGAATGGGGAACAGACAAGCGTGCCTTAGCAGCTAAATGGTTATTAAGGGCATTTGCTCTGTGCAAGTGAGTGTAAAAGAAATGCACACAGTAGGATTAGCCTGAAGCAGGAACGTACTGGTGCAGGACCGATTTCCACTATATGAGCTATATACAGAATAAAATAACATACGGAGGAACATACTGCCCATTGTTTCACACAGACTTTCCACACCCACACCCTTCCACTGTCCTACGGTCTATATGTTCTACTCTGGGAAGCTGCTGTTTAAAAAATGTGGAACAACACTAGTCTCCGAAATTTCAGCAATGACAAATGAATTTGAGCAACAATGTAGAAAGTACAGATCAAATATTTCAGCTGTTAGTACATGTTGTAAAAGCTATAATAAAATATTGCTTAAGGGATATAGTAATATATGGCATAGTGGTTTGAGTTTCTACATTTTGTAGTGCTATTAATGGTGTCACAATCGAAATGCACGTCATGTTTGCAGGAAGGAAAATAGCTAAGCCTATGCTTTTTACACAAGTCCAGTACAGAGAGGAAAGAGGCACACACTACAAAGAGAGCTCTTATCGTTCCATGATGTGTCACCTTCCTGTGTGTTGGTTATGAACCTTGATGTAAGTAGCCATGAAACCCACACCCTGAAATTTGATTAAAAGTTATTTAAGGTGTGCTGTGTGTGCGTGTGGAGGCATTTTTCATAAGAGGAATGATATCATACTCACCATAAGACTCCCACAGGAACAGGGCTATGCATCATTTTTTCCCCTTTTTATATCTCTGCAGGTTTTCACATCTGTTAGTTTCTCTGGCTTCCCTTTATCACTAGTTTTCTGTTTTTGGCCAATGTAGGTGATAGTTTGCTTTTGATTGCACTTGATTGTTGATTTAATGTTCAGTTTAATTACTGCACAACAGTTGGAGTATGTTAATGTGCATTTGCATAATGATTGATCCCCTGTAACAGTGTGTAGAATGAAAAGCAACAAAATAAAAAAAAAAAACAAAGATGTATGTGTTTCATGATTAAACAGATTAATGCCCCAAAGATAATGTCAAATTTCCAGGTCCTTCAATTAACTCACCTAATTTCATACTGATATGAAACTGTGTTCTTATAATTTGAGTGTAAAAATATTCAGGGAAAAAATGAGGCACTGTAGTAGCACGTGAATCGTTCAGATGATATGGTGCTCTACATCTACCAATGAATAATGCAGCTATTAAACCACTGAATCTGAGATTTGTCACATTTATAAATGACTGCTAATTAAGAGTTTCATATAGATGGAGCTCCCACCGTCTGATTTTCATCCAGCAGACATGGATGTTTGGATGGAAGCCACCCTGCCAAACTGGTGCAGTCACTAAAAGAGCCTGCAACTGCCTGATACGTGGGGATTGCATTTCCCCCTCAGCTTGACTGTTTTATTCCACTTCACTGAGGTTGCCCATGATCATTAGCAATCTTTCCACTCATGTCTCACATAATGAAGTGAATGAAGTGTCATTTTCAATCAATTGCTATGTTGATCCAACTTAATTAGTACTTTAGAGGATACAAAACAAGATTAGGTAACTCACTGTTCTTGATTGCCAGGGTTGTTTGTTTTGGTTTCGAATTAACCCTCAGTTCTATGGCTGCACTGTTTTTAGCTTCTAAGTATATTTCCTCACTACTCCAGATCTATCACATTTTAACATTAACACATTTAACATTTTTCAATCATCAGTTATGCTTCAGGGCTGAAGGTAATTTCTTTAATATAAATCTATTTAAGGACACAGTTATTTGAACATGTGCGAAGATTTCAGCGTTTCTGGGTTGATTTCCAAATGTGACTATGCCTCGCAGGTGGGTAAGTTTTGACATGTTAAACCCTGTGATTCATATAACCTTAAAGTGGCTGGGTGCTTGTGGAGGCGGTGCACTTTGTCTCTTGTGGTTTGACACCCCCTACAAAGGCTGGAGGGAAAAGAGCAATGCCATGTTGTCATGGAGCCCGACAGGAGCTCTGCTTCCTGGAGGAAATGAATCGAGAGGAGGATTGCTCCCGGTAGACTTCCATGCATGAGAAGCACTTGACTTTAAAGTAAAGCAAAAGAATGGGGCACTGCATACAGTTATCCAGGGACGTACTCTTCAGGGATGAAGATAAAAACATGTTTTTTCTGATAAGGCAGATAGAGGTAATTTTTTTATGTGAGCTCCAGAGATCTCACCACGTTCCCGCTGATGAAATCTGATTGATTGTAAATAATGTGATGTTTTGCTTGCGATTGTTTTGCGACGATCAAATAATGGATATTAAAGCTACTTTGGGATTAGTCATGATTTACGCAGCACAATTCTTTTGTTCAAATTAACACTACAAAGCAACTGTTAAATCAGTTTTCTGCCAAAATGAAACACGTTGAATAGCACCCAAATTATCATTCAGTCCAGTGAAATTAGCATTAACTAGAGAATATGTTGTCATATTTTAAACACAATGACTGAACATAATATCAAAAATATACCTGTGCAAATGTCAGTTTGCACAGGCTTTAAAGATCGTCCTCAAACCAGTTCAGCAAGGACACTGAAGTAACTCTTGCGACTCAAACCACTTCCAATCATAGTGTGGTGCATGTTGAAACCCTGCACTTTGCACTTGCACTAGATGTAAAGATTTAGTTGCACATTCTTAACTTCTATCTGTGAGATATAATTTAATTATACTTTGCAAAATAAATAATTATTTTCTTGTCAATTACATGGCGTGTTGTATTTTTCTCCTAAACACAACTCGTAAAGCTTTGTGAGTTACTCTTTTATTACATTTTATAATGAGCTCAATAAGCCAGTTGGAGCAACACCCGCTGACAGTGAATAACATGCATGAAAACACCTGTACCTGTTGTTAACTTGTGCAGCAGTGGTGTCTTGACAAATGTCATTGCCTGCTGACACTTGTCAACTGTCCAGAAATCTGCAGTTTTATCTCGTTTGACACATCCCAGTATGCCCTGTCTACTACCTCTGTCTGTATTGGACACTGCTGTGTACTACTGTTGTCTGTGCCTACAAGGCCGCATGACACAACTGGTTTGTGTTGCACCTATGAATTTTATCTTCTTTTATTTTGACTCTAAAACAGTGTTGATTTCCACTTGTATTGAAACTGTACGACCCTTTGAACTGTGTTGTACTCATCGTGCTACATTAGTCTGTTGCCTCCTGTAGCCACAGTACTTTCTATACTTGATTAATTTGCTCTTCCTGGGAGAACATAGAGAGACTCGTCCGTCCTAGATCCTTCATTTATAGTCAGTCATTCTCAGTGATGAGGGAAGCTTAACACAACATCATCTATATTCCTCCAGTCTTGCTGATGAACCTGTAGTTGTACCTGCACTCATTTTCTGAGAAAATGAGAGGTGCAGGAACACTAATTATTAAAAATGAATTTTGCTAGGGCACGAGCTGACTCATTATTCATCTTGGTTATTGCTAGCAGTTTGGATCAGCCTTCGTGTGCCAGAATTGGTCCATTTGTCTCTGTCAGGGGTGGGCCCTTGACAGATGTGCCAATATGGCTGCTGAAGTTCTGTGCTGGGGGAGAGGCATCTTAATTCTCCATGATGTATCATTCTGGCAGCAACCAATTTAGCACAATTGAGCTCCAAATCATCTTACTTCCCACTGCCTCTGACAATCTGTTTCCTTTCTGTAGATGAGGTAAATATATTAAGGATTGAAATAAATGAGGCATTCCTGTGCCCTGAGCTAAAACTGCATCAGTGAGTTTTTGTTAGACTTGATTGTTTGCATTGCCACATTGGTATGTGTAGAGAACAGTATTCTGGATCCGTGCCACTGGGATACATAGAGCCAGCCCCCAATGCACAGCAACTGTGCTAAATACAGCCAAATTTTCTGTTTTCCCTGTTTAGGGCAGATTGATGTATTGGACTGAGAGGTTTGTTATGCAAACCTAATTAATTACATTTCAGGTGTCACATGGTGTTTGTCTTCCTCGTGGCAGCATATTAGGCCTACTTGGTGGCTCTGGTCCAACATAATGGATGTGGACATGCTCGACCTGCTGGGATTGCAATATTGCGGAAGTGTGAGATTGCCAGCCCACAGGTTTCCTCTGTAATGTGGTTATGCTGATGAGCTAGAATGAGCTAGCTAGCACCTCAGCAAATTTTTAAACTCATAATCATGATGACTTACTACGTAATGAGTACATATTCCCGCTGAGGTGAGGCATTAATTGTAGTGGGCAAGGTTGTAACAGTGGCATAAGGGCAGAACGTTGAAAGAGTCACTTGATTTATAAAACGATGTTAGATTTATGATCATATGTTTAAATGCTGCAAAGTATGTGAGCAGAAATTTGACTTTTAAACTGAACTAAACCACTGAGCAGTAACTGTATAGTAGCAATAGATAGGTAGGTATTTAGTACTGCATCAGTTCAAGATCACTGGTGTTCCCAGGCTTGTTAGATTGTTTATCTTGTGCTATTTTCTCTAGTTTACAGAATTACACTGCTAACTATTGATTTCTCTCTAGATTCTAAATTATAAGGACACTTGCGGTGTAAACACATGGGCATTGTTCTCCCTGCTTAGCTTGCAGAACAACTACAACATAGAAGAATAATGGCTGCTGTGGGTGAGAACAGAGCTTAGAAAGGGCCATAGCTCTCTCTGTTTCAGGCCTTTTGTGCTGTTATTTTAGGAGCTAATGGTGGCCGTGGGTGATATGGTTAAAAACACTCAACTCTGTAGTCAAAATATATAGATTTTTAAATTTTTGTAATTACTGGGTCTATAGTTTGTTTACATCTTAATAGCCCGTACATTTCCATCATCACCATCACCGTGAAGTCTGAAAAACAACCATTATCTTTCACAAAATCAAAGACATTTATATTGAGAGTGATGCAGCTTCATATTCTCCAAGTAGCACTTTGGAAGAAGATCACTCAGGCCTGTCACCCTTTGTCTTGCAAAGTCTCATGATTCATTTAGGTGGGAGCTCATATACCTCCAAGGGGTAATGAATAATGTAGACGTGTCATAAAATTTTGGGGGTAGAAGCATTCTACAGTTTGCAGTCTGAAATTTGTGAATGACCACACAATGCAAACACAATTTTTCAACATTTTGTTTTAACTAAATTGCTGACAGTTAGGCTTTTTATATTGCAACAGTAGGCAGCATTTTCATTTAATGAAAAATTAACCAAAATAATCCTCATGTTGAAGAGTATTTTAAATATCTAAATCTTTCCAGTTTTCAGAAAATTTTAAATAGAGCAGGTTTTCTAGTTTCCATATTAAAACGCACCATTAGCCTCACACAAGAGAAAGCTCTTGGTCAGTCATCCATGTGCACATTACTGCCTTAGCCATTTTAGCTATTTGCTGCTTTGAAAACATATCTAAGCTAATATTTAATTTTAATTTAAATATTGCTTATAATGAGGTAAAGGTGTGAAAAAGGGAGTTGGCAAAGTAAGTTGACAATTGTTTTTGGTATTTCTACATCTATGCCTTATGGAGACTTGCCTACACCAACCATAATTATACAATATGTGTAATGTAAATTCTCAGGTATTTACCGTTATCTGTAAAATCATCAATGCTGGCCACACTCAATTCTGAGTTTGGATGTGGATAGTATGAGAATAGTGAGACACACACTGGATTAAGGCTGGATTTAAAACGGTGCTTGCTGTGCTTAGCTGAACACTCATCTGGGGATGTGGTCATGTGCTATGTTGTGAATTGTGGCCTAATTTGCAGTTTTGGGGTACCAAGACTGAAAAACATGTGCTGTTCCTCTCAGCTGCCTTCAGTTTTCATTTTCTCCACTCTTTTCCCTCTCGGCATCTCTTGATTGACACACATATCCACATAAACATAAAGCCGATATACGTGATTTGAAGAAAACCTGCGATAATATTGTACAATGTTGACATGGCGATATGACTTGGGTAAAAAACAAATCCTGAAGTGTGCATATTAGTTATACAGTTCTTTGTCTTTCTGCTTTAATATGTACAGTTCAAACCTAGACCCCCAACACTGAATGGCCTCTATAGAGTGAAACTGCATAATATAATAATTTAATAATACATTTGTCAGTTTAGTTTTGTTGGTTTGACAGGGGCAGTGGGTGTTACTGTGACTGTGTTATATGTTGCTGGCTTAAACCAATAGAAGACATATATGTTGTCTGTACAGAAAAGGCTAGTTTCAGATCTGATACCTAATATTGGTATTACCTAACAACATTAGGTAAGAAGACAGGCATCCCTAAATCTATGAATAATTTTAGAAAAGAAAATTGTACTATAAAAGAAGATGATATCACATAAACTAAATGCCTGTGGCCAAAACAATGGATTCTGATCCTGTGGTTGAGTTCAGTGGTTTCATGACCAGCTGCTCTGGTTGGCCAAAGCCTCACATAAGCCACATGCGATGTTTTCTTCGGTGTGTTCTTCATGGAAGTAGGCTGTCTGTAAATAGTGTAAAATGAAGCTGATGTACTCCTCAGTTGTCCAGCTGGATCAAAAATCTGTGGTAGAAACAGTGTTCATGTTAATCCAGTTCTGTTCCCCTTACTCTTCTCTCCTTTCTCAGCCATTACAATAGCTAATTTCAAAGTTGCCCTGCATTGCTTTCATATAAAGTGGTATAAAATTCATCACGTTCAGGCTGTTATTTGCCACGTGTCTATCACGCATGTTTATATTGTGATTAAAATATGATTTATCAGTCACACTAATATACACACTCTCTTCCTGTCTTCAAGTGTAAAAATACAAGTAAAAGATCACTCTGGAACCATATGAACAAGCATATGCACATGCTGTGCTGATAGAAGCTAATTTATCAGTGCTGGAGTAAATAAATGCCTGTTTAGTTCAGGTCAAAGTGCACAGGTGCAAAACCGGAAAATTATTTGGCTGAAGTAGATGTTTACCTCCGCCAAGACGGTTATGTTAAGATGGCCTCTGGCTGTCTGTTTTAGTCTGTTACCAACATATTTCAGACTAATGGCTAGATTGGCTTGGACTTTGTTGTGTTCAGCTGTGATCTCTTCAGAGAGTTCATGCAACAAAGAGGAAAGTGCTTATTAAATCTGGAGACCCTGTGATCTTTCCCATACAGTCCCCATCATCCAAACGTTGGCTGTACAAAACCATTGTACTGTGTTAATTATAACAGGCCATGTTGAATCTAACAGTAATAACTGACTGTTTTCATTCAGTTAATTGTGTTTCATGTTTTGTTCTGCATTGCACAAATTGTTTATATTCATGCCATTTGTTTACTAAACATATGTCTACAATTGAATTATCTATTTGAAGAAGTTATATCATCATCATTTAATAGTTTTTTTAGTTTTTTTATTTTCATTGCATGACTGTTTGCGTTTGTTCGTGCACATTTGTGTATTTCTGTTTAGCTCATAAGCCTTTGGGAGGTAATTACAATGCCAGGACAGTGCATGGATCTCTGTATCAGTCCCAGACAGCTTGTGTACATGTTATTGTAGAGCTGATCTTCGCTTTGTGCTGAAAGATGAAAATCTGATTGCATACTGTTTTTCAGAATTCCATTCACAGCCACATACAGTTACACATAGGCATTTTAAAATGAGAAAAGCGTCTATATTATACGCAATATAGCCAGGATTAAATCTGAGACATTTGCTGGTTTTCATAGTATAGATTTGGTCCTGTACTCTAGCACCAAACACTTAAAATAACAACTCTCACAAAAGAACATGTTTGCAAAAATAAAATACCAGATACCATGTCATCTAAGGGTTCAGTGTGCGGATGGAGATCTTTTACCTCTACCTGCTGACTGCAGATAATGGTCTGCTTAGTGGTGACCTCATGCTGTGCGGTCACCCTATGCCATGACAGGCAGGTAAGTGAGAGGCTTCTTTGTGTCTCACAACCTCTGTCCGCTGGGAGACAGCAGCCTGCTTGTCTCTTTATGCCTGTCCTGGTTTATTGCACTGCAGTGACCTACAGTCAACTCATGCTCCTGCCACAGTGTCTCTCAGTCCTGGGAATGAGGGCCCTCTGGCAGACATCTACTGTTGCTCCTTTTGCCCTCCGTATCTGATGGCCAGCTGCTTAATGTGAGAATAATGACACAGTTGGTTCTGTAATGTTTGCAATGTGTTTGGTGTTCTTAGCCATTTAAAGATTGTAGTGTCTGTGTGGAAGTTCAATCATTTTGGTTCAGAATCAAATATTTTAACATCTCAACATTTGTTAGATGGAAGTTTTAACTTGCGCACATGCTCTTATTGTGTTGGCACAAAATCCTGCAGTAATGGCTGGTGGCCTACGGAAGTCATGACGTTTATATTTAGTTTGGGAATTTGACACTTCACACTCATTCATGTTCAACTCATGATCCATTAACATTTGACCTAACCATAATTACCTAAATACTAATTGTTTTCCCGTCAACCTGGCTGTACTTTGTGGTGGGTACTTATTAGCAAATTTAGTATGGTAATACACAAACATAGTTGTTGAGCTCGGTAAATATTACACCTGATATGTTGGGTTGTCAGCGTTGCCCTTTTGAACATGTTGAACTGTTGGCATTAACCTTCTGTTTAGCTCAAAGCACCATGTCTAATTGCAGACATGTCATATATGGCTGTAGGCTATACTCATAACATGGTACCTAACAGTAGTACATAAAGTGCTTCACCAAATCAGAAGACAAATTGTTTTCACCATTAAAGGAAGAAATTGTAAAGAAAGAAATACTAAATTAGCTGTACTGATGTATACTATATATCGAGCTTTAGCGTTGTTTTTCACTCTATAACAAAAAACCCAATTGGATCTAAATGGCTTGAAATGATAAGCCAGCATTATCGTCATAGAAGTTCCGCACTCTCATCAGGAAAATGGTTCTATAAGCCTCAGTCAGGTGCTGAAGCCAAAGCTTAGAGGAAGATCCTAGAGCCAGAAAGAGATAATTATACTAATGGATGAAATTACGTAGATGTGATTTGAGGGTACGACAGTTCATAAAGAGGTGAATACTAACACTGAGATAAGGTATTGCCTGAAAAGCAGCATAACAATAGGAATAGATGGAAAGGATGACAATTTAAAGAAGAATTCTGTTATGGTTCTGCTGTGTGTGGGCTGTGTGTGTATTGGTGCAAAGCCGTGGGTTGCGATTGGTTTGATTTAAAAAACAAGTGATTATAGTGTAGCTCTTTGCTATGAGCACCAATACTAGAATTAGCATATATTCAGATGAAAACGTTGTAGTTTATCTACTCCTACATTTTAAATATCCTGTAAATAACTGTTGAAACATGCAGTGTTTATCTTTAATGTAATTTAGACTGGAATTTGAATACAATCCTCTATTTTCAATATTAAAATGTCCATCATATTTATTGTCAGCCCACTTATGAGTGCTGAGGGTTGTGTCTGTATGCGTCAATTTACTGAGATGAAGCAGTTGCCCTTGGACAAAGCAAAGTAATGTAGCGTCACTAATCAGTGTTTTAGTTTGCAGCTCTACAGTGGAGATCTGTGCTATGCTCGCCAGGGTGCTCACCTCACTCTCCTGTTTACAATATCCTTACACTGATGCAGTGTTGGATTGGTGTCAATGTGCACTGATACACAGAGAAGGCAAACCCAGTGAGAAAATATTTATATAGTGAAAAACAGCTTATAAATGTGTAGAATAGCACCTGCAACATTTAAGGAATGGCTTTTATTTACTTGACTTATTAGTCTTAGGCATGCAGTGTTCAAACAGTCAAACATAAGCTTCATAAAATTAAAGTAAATTATGTAGATTAGCTGCAGGTGTCTTCTAAGACAACATCTTCTATGTTAGTAATAAAACTAATCTCAGGTGGGTGGGCTAAAATGAAAAGTTCTGTACAGGACACAGGATAAACAATTTGCTAGCTGAAGTAAAGTTTACATAAAACTTAGTGAAACAGCTGTGTAAGGTACAGTGCAAAGCATGATCACAAGACAATAAACATTTAGAAACATTGCTCCTTATCTGCAATGTCCTTTCTAAACAAAATGAGATATTTTTAGCAATAAGTTAGCAATTTAGATTGGACTGTTTAAGACGTGGTTTATTGTGATTGATTTACCATTCTGGCTG
>OMLM01004920.1:71086-90592 GCA_900302695.1 Helostoma temminkii
TGCAATTCAGACAGCTTCGCCAAAGAGAATATATTTTTTCTCCAAGCACAAATGGGATGGAACTAAGTTGTAACCAATTGTACATCTGCCTTAGCTGTTTACTACTTTATCAACTATATTTCCCATAATTGTACATACACATAACAATACGCAGTTTCAGTGCAACCTGCAAACATTTACTGTCTGTGTTTGTGTGTGTGTGTGTGTGTGTGTGTGTGTGTGTGTGTGTGTGTGTGTGTGTGTGTGTGTGTGTGTGTGTGTGTGTGTGTGTGTGTGTGTGTGTGCATATACATGTATACAAATATATTTATATATGTTTATATATCTCCCTCTTCATCTCCATCCCCTGCTACTGCCTCTACCTCTCTGATACTCCTTTGTTTTTGGCACTGTTGACACTGTTGTTGTCTCTTGGTTGCTGGCTTCTGCCGAGGTCATTTTCAGTATGGCTAACAGCACCAGTGGTAAACTTGTCACTGAACCTTTTTCATCCAATCTCACTCGCTACCCATGCGGTCAGGGGAGTTTCTGCATGTGAAGCCTGCAGTAGTGCTCCTCTAATTACTTTCAACCTGTAGCGTTTAAAATACATGCTTTAATTGCAGCTTGTGTGGTTTTAAATTGTGTTCTGTTAAATTGCTATATCAGCATGAAAATAATGATTCATTCATCCCTAATTGTAGGTATACAAGTAAACTAATACTCCTCAGGTTTTTTGGATTATTCCATTATTTTTTACAATATTTTATTATATAAAAAGTTGTCAAATCAAATAGTGTTATCTGGTGGACAAAGTATGTAATGGTGTTTCTAAATTACAACAAATATTCATTTGAGCACACATTGTTGGTAAACCTTTAATGAAAGCACCAGTTATTTAATTTAGCAAATAACTGGGCTTTATACATATATATATGTGTGTGTGTATATATATGTATGTATGTGTATATATATGTATATATGTGTGTGTATATATATATATATATATATATGTATGTGTGTATATGTATGTATATATGACAGTTATAGTGAAATTACTGCAAAATCATGTATAAATGTTCTTGTTGTTGTTGTTTGTTGCCTGTCAGATGTTTTTGCACACCAAACACTTTGGATTTCATCCCCTCAGTGTACTTAAGATTGAAAAGCAGTTTTTCTTTTCTGTGTTTGGCTTGCACTCGTAATGGGCTGTATTCCAGAATATGAAAATTTGGAGTTGTACTATTACTATTACAGACATACATAAGTCTAAGTCTAAAGCCGTGACTTACAAATTTAGTCCTGCCTGCAAATACAGTCAGTAGTTCAAAACGCAGTTCAAGTCCCTTCGAACATAAATGAAATTCAGACCTTATAAGTTCATAATGTTGCAGGTGTTGTCTAGAAGGCAGTTGATTTTAATTTAACTGGACAAACCATAGACATTCCTAAGAGCTAAACACTGTTTAGTGTACCATTTTCATTACATAGACATATTCATTGGAGCAATTAATTAAATTATTCCTGTTCATGGTTCTGTACACCCCAAGGTGCATGTCTATGGTTGCTCTGTGGTAGACATGATAAAACATTAGATATTTGAAAATAATCCTCAATCACGCTGGCTTTTTCGAGGGACTGGAGCACACTGTCTTTGGTTGCAAGGTGTTATACATAGCAAGACATAAAGCCACCCTTGATCCAGGGTGTTTTAGTAAAGAGGAATTCTCATATCTTTTTCATGAGCTAGTAGCAAAGTTGTCCTATATCTGCAGGGAATGGAATGCTGAATATTGTGTTAACCCAGAAAAGTTAAAATCCATGCATGCTTCCTTGTTCCCCTGATCCTTCAGCTTTTGTTGTTGCATTGGCCCATTGTAGCCGAGAAGGGATCAAGGGGACCCCTGTCGATTGTGGATTATTCTTTTGTAGAAGCACCACTGCAGGGGATAGAGGATTAAAAGAGAAGACAGTGGATGGGGATTCTTCTACAGGAAGTTGGTTTGCAGCACACTACACATGAATTGTTAAAGCGGAGCATTTTCAGTTGTAATGTTGTTTAAACTTATCACAAGCCTAGGCCACATTAACTTTGTACCCATTCTGTGCTCTGTTCTAGTTAGTGTCGCACTGGAGGAATAAGCCTCATTTTGATACTTATGTAATTTAAGGACAATTAACTCTGAAATATCCTGTTGCCAGATGATGAATTTTCATGGTGTTCACATGTTTTCCCTGATATTGGATGGGTTTAGAGGGCACTTGAATGAATGAATATGAAGGAATTATTGTCCTCTTCCTCCTCCACTTTAATATTGAAAAAATTGTTTCTAATTTTATGTGAGCTACAGCCAGTATCTTTAAACAAAGATGATTTTTGGGGACTAGTCTACATTTTTCATAAGCTCCTGTATCTTCTGTTTCTGCAGGAAGTCATGGCCCTCGAGGTTGGGCAGCCTCATACCCAGAATGTGCTGCGAAGAACCAATCACCTGTGGATATTTTAGATGAACAAGCTCTTATTTCGGAGGAATACCAAGAGCTGGTGCTTGAAAAGTTCGACATGGAGTCCTCCAACCACACTACCATGAAAAACACTGGAAAGACAGGTGTGCACCAGAGAATTTTATTTGCATATTTCCTTCACTGTGGGTTAGATGTAGTGCTAGGCATTTTTGTCACCCTATTAGTGACACCACTCAGTATATAGTCAGACAATGTGGGGGATATAAACATAATTTTGGAGTTTAGGGGGTCTTTAAGAGGTGTTCTGATGTTTTTCCCCCTCCTTTGTGTAAATAGTGAGCAGTGAGTGATGTATTGGATCGTATTAGATTATTTTCAATCAGCAAATCCATGGAGCATTGGTGTGAAAACCGTGACCTCTACTGATCTCTCGTGCTTTTGGCAGAGTTGTGTCATTTTTTTGCTTTTGATCATAATTAGAGTTGTTAGCCTCCATGACAGCCAAGGCCACTGGGGCGGTCGAGCTATGCATCGGGCTGCTTATTTACTAAGATGGAAATAACACAGCTGGCTGTAATTGTGGACACACGCAGTATGAAGTGTAGATTGCTGCGTACTATGGAAATCAATTAAATCACAACTACACTGTAAAATATTTTAAAAACTAGGAGTTGATGTAATTTGTTCCTCTAAGACAACTAAATATTACCTTGATTATATTGCATGTTGTTGTAAACTTGTGACGTAGTTAATTTACATTTACTAATTTATTTTTTTATTTTTTTAAAGTTAAAGACGTGTGAACGCAAAAATCTATGTCATCTTCATCAGAACTATCTTGTGCTTTTTTGATATGTTATTTAACATTATTGATGATTTAAATAGGACACTCACTGAAATCGAACATGTAATTTGAAGAGAAACTGAATTATAGTTCTGCAGTTAATATGATGAACTGGCTTCTAACAGATCCAAAATGTACCAAGGTCAGTACATAACAGTCATGTTAAGCTGCTCCCAGTGACTTTGATGAATTATCATTTTACTAGTGTGGAGATAAATAGTCACAACCTACTGTAATATACAAATGTATTAAAGATGCACAGCAACTTTCCACCATTTTTGTTAAACTGCTAAAAAGAACATTATTTGGAGAGCATTAACTTGGACAATGGATGCTGGGAAGTCTCTGGGTTTTGTTTTTTTTTGCCAACTGTGACCACTGAAATTCATATATATTCAACTTATAATTTTAAGTTAAAAGACATTAACTCATTAACTGTCTGTTTTAAAATCAGGACTAAAAAATCAAAGTTGAATTAGCTCCAAAATATCACACTTAGATCTGTGTTAACTAAAAAATATTAGCCAATTTCACAAAATTCCTAAATGAGAATTTACAGTGTATTAATATGCAAAGACTGTTTAGAAGAGGTCAGTTTAATATTTTGAAAATTTACCTCATAGTATTGTGAAATACATTTTAATTAGTAATGAGCAAAAATGAGCAAGCTTTTTTCTTTTTACTTTGTTAAACTGTGGTTTACCACTACTCTCCGTTTAACAAAAGATAGGATTTTTTGTTCTTTCAATTAAATAATCATTGAACAGAAAATAAATAAAATTACCAAAATGTACTTCAGTGTGTAAAATACTTTTTGAAATGATAAATTTGTAGATCTGTCATATTGGGTCTTCTGCGTTTGATGGTTTCTGGTGCATTAATTGTTCTATTGCTCAATACCGTACCCTTAAGACCAAAGTTGAGAACCGTGTCAAATGCTGTGCAAAACTTTCCTCAACCTTTACTTTTAATGTTGTAGTTGATTGACTTTAACTGCATACTTGGTTTTAGCTCCTAACAAAAATTTGTCCTTCCTATTCTTTGAAAACTATTTTAAAACTTTGAATGTGACACTTTGTTCTCCAAATGAATTTTTGTCCTTCAGAACTGTCTTTTGTTTTTCACATCACGATATCCTTGATATTTTGTATACCACTTGTATTCATGCTGCTTGCTTGGCAATCTTTTGATTTTGAGTCGATTTTAAGTCATTGAAGATTGTGTCAAACATGTCTGAGTGTTTTTAAGCCTATTGTCATGGGGGAGTAGTGACGTCATGACGCATGACCAACTAATGAGTACTTCACGTGGCGAGTCCGCATCACACTAGCAATTATTTTTATATTTTTGCCATTAATTAGTTATAGTATGTTTTAGTATAGTAAATATAGTGACTGTCTCTCCTATCAGTCAGACTGCTGCCAGTATATACTGATGTGCTGCATGCATATAACATCACTACTCTCAAGCCTTAGCAACTACTGTAATCAGTATATGGTATTTCTCATAACAGGCATATTAAAGACAAAATAAAACAGTTTATAGATTTTTTTCTTTTTTAAAGCACGAATCGGCTGCAGCTGTCTGCCAATATTCTTTTTTCATGCCACCACTAGGGGGTGCTGAACTGTTGTTTCAGATGTTCAATGTTCAGCAGCTACAGAAAGGGCTTTAACATCCTTCATACTATTTAAAAATCAATGTTGTAATTAAGATCTGAGTGAATAGATCTTAAAAGTTCATTGAAATTGATTTCCCACCATTCCCTTGTGCCTCGACCCGCTTCTGTGTTCTAGCTGATTGGCCACTACTCAAGCAGCGTTCCTCAACAAAACATTCCTCAGTAAAATTTCAAACAACTCCAAACCAAATTCAGGAGGAATCAGAAGGCCCAAGAGACATTTGCATTGATCAAGGATTTACTTTCACACGCACTCCCCTTCTTTCACAGGCTGTGATTCAAGGTCTTTTTGGCTTAACATCTAATTCCTGCTTTGCTGTTCGAGGGTTCAAACACACCCAGGGCTGCATTTCTAATGAAACTCCAGGGCCAACTAACATCCTCTTTTCTTGACTTTACTTGTTTTGTACATAGGAATACTCTGATTTGACAACAGCAGTATCAGCAGTAGGGATATATTGCCATCTAAATGTTTTGTGTGTTTGCAGAAGACTTTTGCAGTTAAGATCATGTGATGAGTAGTCTTTCTCTCTTGTGCAGGCTGCTTTTTACTTTGACCTAATGCTTTCAGTATTGGAAATCTGCTGCATCTAAGACTTTTAACTTCACACTGCGGGCCATCGACTTAAGCAGCACTGGCATGTTAAAACTGATGGATGATTGGTTGTTGCCTCACAACAGGGGCTCAGCTCATCCCTCGTCGTCATATGAGATTCTCCTCTCTTCAGACCCCCATGTCTCCTCCCTCCTTTTTCTTTGGATCTCAGGCTTGTTTTTTTCACAGTTCTTCCTGCTGTCCATTAAATTTAGATCTGTGTCTGTTTTCTTGATTGCATCCATTCTCTTTGCACGGCTTGTTCATCATGTCATCTGTGTTTACTGACACTCTCTGTGTGCGTATTTGTGTGTGTTTGATTGTACATGCTCATTCTCTTGGTTTGCTTTGTGATGTGATTAAAAGTCATCTGTCCTTCTCTGGAGAGGTTGACTAAATCCCTCAGTAACAGGTTGAGATCAGTCGACAGAGCACCGGGTCTAATCTGGCTAATGAAGTCAAATAGACATGGTAAATGACCATAACATAAGAGGGATCATAACCTGCCTTATCATGGTGGCATTTCAGATGCCATGCAAAAATAACACAGCTTATCCTCATCCTACAGCTGATGAAACCTCATCACAGTAGTAATGTCTGTTTTGACTTGAGGAGGGGGATTACATGGTCTGCTGTGAATTTTGAAAAGTGCGTGACTGTTAAAAATCCCTCAGAAGCCATTGCAGAGTTTCAAAAGTACATGGTGATCAAGCTAGCAACAATGGTAATTTCTTTTCTCTGAAATTCGATATTTCATTTCTTTTTTCTCTTTTTTTTGGCTGATAGCATGCAAAGCTGTGTGGTTTGATGCGGCCATCTCTCTTAAGCACACATTTTGAGACTGATGGCTCTTGTCTACAGAGTTTAATTTTGCAGAAATATTTCTTACACAGTGGGAAGGTATTTATACACCAACACTTCTTGAATCTCAAGCTTCTGACAGAGAGAATGTTGAGGAAGGATTTAGATTGAATACATCTGTGAACCCAACTACATCCTACAGTATGTGAATAATCTAATATCCAGTAGCAAATGGCATTCTGATAAAGAATGCCAAAATAAACTGATTTTATTTGGTGATTCTTAATATTAAACTTAATATTGGATTCAGACTGAAAACTGTGGCCATCAACATGCAGAGGATGTTCACACAGAAATAAAATTAATACATTTCCAGAGCAAACTTCTGATGATAGAAACCTGTGGCCATATAAGAAATGTCTAACACTAATCACAAATAATGTTAAATTTGCATCGTGGCTTCCTTTAGCATCCAAAGGCCCTGGAAATCAGATACAACTTTTTCTTGCATTGGTATATAAACATAAAATTACTTTCAAAAGTCACTATAAGAGTGTTTGTTATACCACTTACATACTGTAAGAACTAAATTGCACAATTTTTCAAAACAAAATGCTATTTAGAAACCTTGAGCAATTGAGAAAGTGATTATAATCTTTGACAGAGAAAATATAAAAATGCCTGGTATTCTGCACACAGAGGCATGGGCAATTTGCAAAAACCTGAGAGGTGAAGGAAGATCTCAGAGGAGGTTATACCTTCATAGTGAAAGATACAAGTTGATTAGTCCCACAGTCAACCAATGGCATGTTAAGGCCAAAGGAAGCGGCTGGTGTATGCTCTTTCTAAAGGGCACACCAGTGGCATAATTGTGGATATCTCCCAGCACTGACTTTGTATCAGTGGTGAAATGATTCCTGCTGTAGAGGAATTTAAGAAAACACAGGTGACAGGTATGAAGTAAGGAACTACAGACCTTTTAGTATATTTCAAGTTGTTTTTAAAATTATTGAAAAAGTAATTGCTAAACAACTAATAAATCATTTGAAAGAACAGGACCTATTTGGCTTTAAAATAAATCATTGAACTGAAATTGCATGTTGCTACTTCATTGAAGTCATTAAAGCCAGCCTAGATAAAGGAGAAGTAGTAGGCACAGTGTTCCCTGATCTAGGTCTAATGCCTTTGATAGAGTTAGTCATTTTATAACTCTTAAAAAGCTAACAAATTACAATTAATTCAAATTAATTCATATTTGAGAGATCAGATTCAGTGTTTGTGTAAATAACACATTGTCTTCAACAAGGAGTTGTAAGCTTGGGGTGTGACAAGGTGCAATATTGGGCCCTTTTTAGTTTTTATATTAATGACCCCCCCTCTGTGTGTGTGTATTTTGTATGTATGCACATGATACTGTTACATATAGTCATGTGAGAGATGCTTGACAAGTGGCTTTCAAGCAGTCATATACAATGGAAAATATAGCACACTGGCTTACCTTGTCATGTCTTATTAAACATTGAAAAAACTGTAAAAATGTATTTCTCCATAAAGCATAAACCTAAGATCCTTTCAAATATCTGTGTAAATTGTGTAACAATAGTAGATGAAGTCAAGTAATTAGGTGTTATACTAGTCCCTACTCTTAGTTTCAAAAAAACACATCAAGAGGATGAGGAACACACTGAAAAACAATTTAGCCATATTTGGACATAATCAAAAAGCGGTGATATACTCTATTCAACTATTGTAGTTCTTGTTGGTCTAAAGCAAATAAGAATAGAACCAAACGAAAATCTTATATTTCTCAGGGTGATATTTTAAAGATTTTTGGCCTTTTAAATAGCCTCTAGTGAAACTATTAAAAGTGCATTGTTGTTAATAAAATTATCTTTCTGCTCATTGATATTACTTAAGACCAACTTGAACTTACGTGAGAATTGCACGTATTACAGGGAATATTGACTAAAAATGAAGGTAATCAGTGTCTGATATTTTTGTTTGTTTTACTTTAAATAATTGAGCTGTCACTCAGAAATTTTAAACATGTAATTATTAATGTAATTATTGAGAATTAAGTTGTGATAAGTTGTGATCTTGATGTATGGAATAAAAGACAACACTGTTGCTCTGAGCTCCTGTAGAATCAGCTGCATCTGCATGAGTGGTCTTAATTTTACTCCTTGTTTATCTTTTTTTAACCCTTCTTTGTTTCTAGTTGCTGTTCTCCTGAAGGATGACTACTTTGTAGGAGGTGCTGGACTGCCTGGCCGTTTCAAGGCTGAGAAGATGGAGTTTCACTGGGGCCAGAGCAATAGATCAGCAGGCTCAGAACACAGCATAAATGGCAGAAGGTTTCCTGTAGAGGTAATACATCCTGACTCCAAAACCCACTTTGACAAATGAGCAATATGGGGCAATGAGGGTAAACACTGAATGCACAAGAAGACTTTCACACATGCACTGAATCCTGACTTTCTCAGGACTTTAAACAGGTAGGATGCATGAGAACGCAAACATCCAAGTCATTGTACATGGATTTTAAACAGATTTGGATATTAGCAGTGTGATGTCCGTGTCAGCCCAGGTGTGAACACAGCAGGTAATTGTCGGGAGTATTCACAGCGAGTCACCAGAAAACACCAGAAAATATAATAAATACTTATCATGCTTTTTTTTATTGCTTTTTTTTTGTATTGCCCTTGTCTTATATACATAGCGTACATAGTCCTATGATTGTCTTAGCTTCGATGCGCTGTCAACAAAACACAGTTGATTTGCGCAGTGTTCCACATTGTGCCTCTTGGAGCCTCCCACTCCAAAATCAAACAGGCTATTTCCCTGATCTCATTTCAAACAAACTATGTCTGGGTAGGTGCTGCGTGTGTGAAAATGCAACTCTGACCTGTGAGTCCGGAGATCATCCATGTGCATATGTGAAAGCAGCTAGAAGGTCTTGAGAAAAGAACAAAATAATACTCTTCCTAAAGTTATGAAATCAAACCTTGTTAAGCAAGCAAGCATTTACCCATCCATCTCCTTGTCGTGTATAGGCTTACAGGGAGGTGGAGCCCATCCCTGTTTTCTTTTGGCAAAAGGTGGGGTATACCAAGGTACTGTATCCATGACATGGTTGACCCATAGAGACACACAGCCATTCATACTGTCAGCCACATTTTAGGGCAATTTAGCATCACCAATCAACCCAACCTGCATCTTTTTTGACTGTGGAAGGAAACCAGAGCATCTAGAGAAAATCTATTTAGTCAGGGCGACAACATGCAAAGAACAAACAGAAGGGGCTTAGCCAGCTGGAGGGCTCTTGCTCTGGGGTGGTGTTCTAACCTCTGCTCTACTGTCACATCCCCAACAAATACTCAATCACTGGGAATATTATAGCAGAGGATTGATTCTTCTTCAATCCAGTTTCAACTCCACTACAAGAAGCTGTGGTGGGTTGAAGGCTGAAGAATGGAGAAATTGATCCACTAAAAGAAAATCTTGCATGGACCTGGACTGGTCATTCTGGGGTAAAGGCAATTGTGTGTACAGCTCTGTACAAGCAGTCAATAGTGATAATGCACCATGTAATTGGCAAATTGGATAATTAGCCGTCTACACGTTGAAACAAACATGGCTGATTATCTCATTAACGAGTAGCCACAACTCGTGTAAACCCCATAGCCTTCTTATATTAACAGTGCATACATACACAGTAAAAGAAAAATATCAGAACACACTTCTGTGGCATTTTTCCATTGTACGCTATCGATTCAACTTGACTCTACTTGCTTTTTTTATATGAGGCACTTTGGTTTCATCTGTCAAGGTTTCAAGCAAGCTGAGGCGATATATAAAAGGTGACGTGGAAACCCTGCAGACCACCGATAGGTTAGAGAGAAGTGTTACTACCACAGTCACAGTTTTTATTTCAGTATTTATTTTTATTTCACTGCGTTAGTTTTCCCAAACTATTTTTTTCTCTTTTTTCAGTCTTTCATTTTGCTGCTTTTAGATAAAAAATTGTGTCCTTGCTCTGACAAAAAAACCACATACTGAGAAACATGAATGGCATTCCTTTGATAACCTCCATTGGTCTTGTGTAGTGCTGCTATCGATTATTATAATAATCCAGCATTCTATCGTCAATCTTAAAATGAACAAGTAATTGATTTTCTTTTTTGAAAAATACAATATTATCTGTCAAATTAGGTAAAACTTTATTTAATTAACTGGGGCTTAAAGAAAATGTTTTCAACTATGGAAATACTGCTTCTAAAAATAATAAATAATGCATTTGAGTTGTACAACGTTACTTTGAGAACTACAAGTTTTACCCTAACTACCTAAATAACATCAGCCTTTACTGTCGACCAGAGTCTTTCATGGGTCCAGTTTTGCAAAGTTAAACATGCAATGTTTAGTGAAGTTTTGACGTTGCGCTAATGTGTCAGGCTAGTTTGGTTTACAATAAATACACTGTATGGACTTTTGACATGTTATCTTTCACTGTCTTTGTTTTGCAAAATGTGCAAAAAGCAAAATCATCCGTGAAAAACGTGGACTATATATAAATACACAGATTAAACGAAGCTTTGAGGCAAAGAATTTGAGTCAAGAATTTTTTTGTAATCAAGTAATTTGAGCTTCTTGGGGACTTGTTTCAGCCCTAGTCCTGTGAGTGTCGGCAGTTTCATGCAGTGTTGCTATGTCAGACATCTTATTTGCATTGAAAAATGATGCCAGCTTTAAAGTGCACACACCTCCTGATAAAGACAAAATAGTCAGTGATTTCCAAACTTGCATTGTTTTTCAAATATTTCAAGTAGCCTGACACAATGTTAAACTTGGAGACAACTGACAAATTCCTAAAGATGTTTTTGATTTACGGTGCAGTGTTTAGCACTGGCGCCTCACAGAAAGAAGGTCCTGGGTTTGATTCCGGGGTCGGCCAGGGTCTTTCTGTGTAGAGTTTGCATGTTCTCTCCGTGTTTGTATGGGTTCTCTACGTGCACTCAGGCTTCCACCCACAGTCCAAAGACATGCATTCAGATTAATTGGAAACTCTAACTTGCCTGTAGGTGTGAATGAGAATGTGAATGGTTGTCCTTGTCTATATGTGGCCCTGTGATGGACTGGCGAACTGTAACAATAACCACTCTGATGATGCTAGGAGACTGTAAATTTACAGAATAGAAAGCAAAATGGAGTTGTGAAGTTGTGTCATTGATGTTTGTTTGAACAGTCCGTATGAGTTTTTATGATAGCGTAACACAATGAATGACCATTGGAAAGATTAAATAAATTTCGTGCATTTATAAAATACTTTTTTTAATATAATTTTAATGTTCAGTCAATCAGCACACTACAAAAACATGTCACATTAGTGAAAGTAGAGTGAAAAGGTCTTAGGAAAAACACAGTTATGTAAGAGTCAAGGAATGAACATTAAAACAGATGTTGGAAGATTTCTTTCTCTGAATATTTTTTGCACATGGTCACACCAAATTTTTCAATGCCATTAGTGCCGGAAAACAAAAGAACAGGCAGTAAAAACAAAGGAAGAGCGAACTGCTAGCAATAAAGGGAAAGCAGAAACAATTTAACAGACATCACCAATTCTTGTAGTACTGATATAAAGGGTATTAAGTCTGAAACCTTTTGGTGTTATTTATTCTGGTCCGTGGATTAAAGCTAAAATCCCACTCTTTTCATGTGGTGTGGAGAATTAGTTATTAGTGCCTTTCAAATGTCTTATCATTTACACTGCCATTCCCATTCATTATCTAAAATGAATGTGTGAATGTGTCACACTTTTTACATTTTATGGGGGGTTATGTAAAATTTAGTTTTAGCCCTGTATTGTCAAATAATTAGTGTAAATATAACTGTATGAAAACAGGAAATGGTGGTTAGTGCGCCTCTGTGTCATATCTCCAAACACACAGCCCGAGTCGGCCTGTTTGTTTCATGGTCCTTTTCGTTGGAGCCCTCTCTTCAGGCACAGCTTTTGATGCTGAATGGCTGAGTAATTAGATTTATTTTTTCCACATCATTTTGTGTTCAGCGTAGTGTTAAAGGGCACTGGATTATACACAGCCATTATAAAGCTGTTGTGCATATGAGTTGATGGTGTGCTTCTAAATAAGACGATGGAATTCACTTTAATGACCAATTTGGGCAGCTGTTAGAAAAACGCTGAGCAAAGAAGATTATGCCCTCTAGACACATCATTCATAGATATAGATTTGTAACTTAGCATGCTTTTGCATTGACCTCTCTGTCAAAGAACATATTACAAATTTAATTGGCTTCAAATTCAAAAAGGATGACATTTTTATATAAACATGATACAGTAGTTCCAGCCTGAAGGTAGTGTGGAAGACTGTGAAGTGGCTCACTAAATTAAAAGAGTAAAAAAACAAATAATGATTTGGCAGAAATATACAGTATAGCCACACATCTGGGTATTAAATGGATATAAACCCATTATTAGCATTACAAATCTTTAATATATTTATTTTTACAACTGCACTGGAAACTTGTGCAACCAGTCGAGTTGACTGTAATTTGGAAGCAAGCAAGTAGAAAATTGAAATGGAGCAAAATATAGTGGATAAATTATATATTAGGAAGGTAAACCCTGGCCAAAATTACTGAAGAAATAATAAATAAATTACTCTCTGCTTCTGTACTGTTCATTGTGTTAACATCTAAAGTAAGAACTTGCAGCCTAGATAGAGTTGACTTGACATGCAGTGTGATGGGAATTGAGGTTTCCTAAATGACACCATGGAAGAGAGTTACCATTACCATTTGGAAACGATAAGGCCAACAGAAAGCGGCCAGTCATAGGGCTTAGGTCATTCTCTCTTGGGAAATTCACTATTGTGACCTTTCCTGCCGGATGTACAAAAAGGAATATGACATCCACATATCAGCAAAGACATTTCCTGTTAACTGCATGCTACACTTGTACAGTATATAGTGCACCACATATGCTGTAAAAACAGCATAGTGGGAGGTCTGCTATTCCAATATTATTCTTTTATCAATGCATCAAGCTAAACATATGTAACATAATGCACATTTCATAATGTAGACCAGAGGTGAAGGATTGAAATTAAATGACGAATGGCTGAAGTGGAATATGGTTTGGAAGGCTCTAGCCTTTAGCCATTTAGCTGCTCCACCCTGTAGAATGTGTTTTTTTCATTTTTCATATTTATGCCTTGACAGAAATTGATGCATTTGAGATTATATTACATCTGGCACCTCATGGGCAGCAAAATTCTACATGTTTCTAAATGAAACATTTGTGTTTGATGTACCCAGTGATCTTTCATAGCTGAAGCTGGCTTTTGTTTTGTTGTGTTTATGTTTTGTTCTTTGAGAGTGATACAGCATGACCTTGGAGGTTGAGCTCCAGGGCTTATTTGTCTCTTTTAAACAGACTGTTTTCCAGACTGCTGTCTAATTATCTCTCCACTCCAAATGAGTCAGTCAGCCCCGAGTCGCATATAACACACTGGATACAGCATTTACTCATACAGTGGGAAAAGATAAACCTCCAAAGTGTTTATCCCACCTGGCCAGAAGTTTAAAAGCACACAAAAATATAGTTCACACGTGGGAACAGAGGGTGGAATTCGAAGAGTTGTGTTGCGGAGCTACTCTGCCTATGTTACATGGTTATGTTAAAAAAAAAAGAAAGAAACAATGGGTTGCTTGGCTTAGGGCACCTGAGCATGACATTAATCTAACAATGGTCTTTTTCATGGGAGTGAAGTAGGGAAATCGATAGATGGACCACCTGTTCGCTCAAACAGCACAATGAAAAATGAAATCTTTTTTGGTGCCTCAGGGTACCATAGGGAGATCTTTTCTAATAATATATTAGGGTGTCACCAAGGGTAGATTAATTATACATGGATTAGAAATCACACATTGGAAGGGTACATGTTTCTGCACTGTATTGCAGATGTATGAAGTGTTACGAGTGGGTGTACACTGCATCACATTTCAGAAAACGAAAATATCCAGTACCACTGAAGAATGAAAAGTAAGGTTCAAGGCTAATAGGGATGGATGCAGGAAGACCTGCTACAAACTTAGAAGTACATAAAATATAACACAAAAATAAAACACAAATTGTAGTGAGTCTTTCAATGTGTACAGTAGACATCATTCAGAAATGTGTTGCAAATACAGAAAACACAACAAACATGGCGGTATACTGCAAATAAGGACTGTTCAACCAAAATAGAGACAGCCCAGTTACAGGACACACACCAACATCCTGAAACACGATGAATGATAATGGAACTGTACACTCATGAACACTCCTGAACAAGCTTGGTAGAGCATGAAGTTACTGCAGTACCTGTAAGTGCTGATGGGCAATGAATGGGTTATGGAATTATGTGGCTAGTAGGACCAAGGCTAGGGTCATACGATGTTTCTTCAAAACATATTTGAATCCTGCAATCACAAAAGCCACCATAGCAACACAGTAACTGTGAATAAGTTGCACTATTGCTTCAGCCAATGCAGTAGGCAAACAACACCAGACTATTTACATTCATATCACACGCAATCTGTAATGTTGGCTGTAACACTGGAACTATAATATTAATGTGCATTTACCAGGTATCTGTTGTTTTACTTAGCTGTTGAGTAATATTAAGTGGTAGCGCTACCAGTAGCAGGTCAATCTGAAAATGGCCAAATGTGAATATTTGTCACTTTTAAAACCCAATTTCTGTCTATGAGTTCTCCATCAGCTATCTATATATAGCTATCCATAATGTTCAGCAGTACAAACTGTACTAATTTTATGACACTTGATTGTAGTTGAAAAAGTGCTTTTAGAGTACTTACAGTGCTCTAATATACGGTAAAAAAACAAAACATGGTGAATTGTTGTGTGATTGGAGTGATATAATCTTCCTATATATTAAAAATGATTTACCTGATAAAACAAAGTGAGGTGGTAACACTAGTGTAAAATATAAAAAGGGAAGAAGAATAAATCTGATCTCTTGTAGTTTTCTGATCTTGCTACAGTATCTTGCTGTCTTGGGAAATCATGCCAAACATGACTTTGTTTTTGACATATTTGTGCTTAAATGGAACCTGGGGATGCAGAGCAGGCTTCAATATTTTTGTTTACTCTCATTTTTTGCTGGAAAATAGAAAAAATAGGGTTATAAACTGAATTTAGACTAAAGAATAGCAAAGAAAACGTGGACAGCATGTCTGCTCTACAGAGAACTGCAGGTAAATTATAAAGCTCTAATAGTGCTTTGTTTTTCTTTTGTGACTTCCTTTCTGCACAATAATTTTCTATTTACTGATTTTACTGACAAACACAAACATCTATGAATGTATATGGATTTCTGAGGACAATGTAAAGACTGGTCTGATTACTTGACTGTTCTGTGTAATATGTGGAACTTTCAGTGGTCTGTGGATAAAGTTTACTCCAACAAGGGGTTTTGTGTTGGATCTCCATAGTATGCAGTGAAACGAAGCATGCAATCAAGTGATTCAAATCGCTTTTAGCAACATTTATTTTTATTCGATACAATGAAAGTGTTTGATAATTGAACATCACATTTTCTAAAGTGTGCTGTTAACAACAGTGGGTCACATGAGCCAATTTCAGTGAGTAAATGAAGCCTAAGGGGGCCAGCTTAATTGGGTAATGTAGTTAATAACATCTGAAGGGTGATAAATGGCCAGTGCTCTTTCTTGCTGAGTTCTCAGACAACAAATTAGTTCTCTTAAAGGCTGCAGTTAAAAGAATCTGAAGGAAACTGATTAACTTAAATTATCTGGATTGAGTCATTTTATACCTGGTTTGGCCCTCTTGTATGTATCAATGGTTTTATCCTTGTGCTTATTTACTTCTTGTATGTGTTGCTGTTGTCAGAGCAGCCAATTGTGGCTTGAGGTTTGAAAAAGAAAAAAAGGAAAGCATATCCTTTAATTAAACCAACATCTAGGACCTTTTTCTTATTGCCAATTAACTTGGTTCAGTGACATGAAAGGGTTTTTCAATTTAAAGAGATTCGAGTCAGTGCGGTGATGGACGGCTCCAATTGCTACTTTTACCATAATTTGCTGATTTTGATCAGCACCACCATAATATGTCTACTTTGAAATGAAAGGAATGATTTTTTTTTTATTATAAGAAACCAGAGTTATGACAGGTATGTGATGTATTCTGTGTATAATGGTTTGTGGGTTATACCCACAAATTCTAAGCTTTGTTGTCAAATCGTAAACAATGTTGTGAGTGATTCGAGGTACAGTAATTGAGAGCAATGATTAGAAGCACACCATTCTGTTAGATCTCACCATGGATAAAGAGCACATTCCTCCAGTTCTGCCTCTCTGCTCTTCACTGACTCTGTGGACAGTCGCCCTGAGGAATGGGATGCTGTATTTCTTTAGCATCTTCCAGGAGTGGCAGCGCACAAAAAAGAATGACACAAATTATGGGAGATTTATGGGAGTGATAAACACACCCTCTTTTATACCCCTCAAAACAGCTTTTCATCAGCTCCTCAAATGTGTGTCCAAGTGATTGATGACAGACGTCATGGTTCTTCTTGTCCACTCCTCAAGCTGTTTATGCTCTGTTTCCCATCCCAGATGCAGATCTATCTTTACAATTCAGATGACTTTGACAGCCTCAGTGCTGCCATCAAGGAAAGACGTTTCATTGCTGCCATGGCCGTCTTCTTTCAGGTAAAGTATCACCAGAACTGAAGGTCAAAACAAATAGAATCTGAAAAAAAGATCAGATTACACGAATACACTTATGTAACAAAGACATTTTTATCTGCTCTGGCAACATTGCTTGAGGATTGGCAGGGACTGTTGGCCAAGCTACCTCTTTGGCCAAGACTGAAAAATATCATCGGCTATCAAATGGATTGCCTCCAAGTGTGATACTCAAATTGTCCTCCTCGGGTTAAGTTCTAATCACTTAAGTTGTAATGAGATAAAAGGAAAAAAAAAGTCTTATAAGCAAATAGCTTAATTAACTAATGGTATTCTCATCAGCCTCAGCTGTACTTCTGTCTTTAGTTTTTAAATGTTAGCAGGCTAACGCACTGATTCAAGATGGGGGAGCATAAAAAATATTTTATGTACTTTACATGCATTATATTTTTGAGCAAACTAGCATGCTAAGCCCTGATGTGCCTCACAGAGTCACTATCCTCATCTACATAATGGTTCTGCATGTTATTGTGTATTGCACAGACGGACTGTATTCATTTTTTTAGACTTCAAAATGCCATTTATAAATATAAAAAGTGCCTACCTTAACCGTCAAAAACTAGATTCCAAAATAAAGGACATAAATAGCATAGTGTGAAACAAGTGGATAAATAGCATGTGTGGGAAAAATGTTGAGGAATAAAATTGTACACTACCAAAAAAAGATCATGAAGAATCAAACTACAAAAAAGGATGTGCAATTATAACTTGAGGGGGAGTCCAATTATCAGCAAGATAAAAATGAATTAATAACTTTTTTAGGTCAATAAATGTTTAATTATTTTTTAGAAATTATCTTTGGCACCTGTATTGTGATAGGACATTTTTTCTTCATGTGGTTGCTGATTATTTTTCACGCCTGTGGCAGTGTTCAGATTACTGCCTTACTGAGATGCAACAAATCTTCCCCTGATGGTCTGTGCACAGAAACTCTTAAAGGACAACAATGGTCTTAGTTTCTGTTGACTAACCAGGAAAAAGCACACTCCAACAACAGTAATAACTCCCTATCTAACACTTAATTTCTGCTAGCAGTATCCTTACAATTGATGACAGGTGATCAATGCCTGCTAACATTCAACTTAATAGTATATGGGCAAGGGTCAGCTCTCAGGGAGAGGGAGGCTGGAATGGGGACACAGGTGTTTGTAATGTAGGTCTACTCCGAGACAATGATGAACTGTGTGTACGAAGACCTAAATGCTTCCGCTGGGTCCTGACAGCCCTATTGCTTACTGCAATTAGCACCACCGTACACAATCCGCTGAATAGCAGTTTACAGTGCAAGGTTTTTTAAGCGAGCACACACACATTGGCTCAGATTTACTCTTTCTAATCAATGAGGAGGTGTTCTTCCTGTGCTCCCCAAAGGCCTATTAATGGCCTCCAATGTGCGCATATTATCCACATTCAGCATTCAGTTTGGGTCCAATTACTTTCCTCTGACTGACCTGAATTAATGTTGAGCAAGGGAAGATTGGTCCCTTCGTCCCAACATTGTTTTATCCAGTCTTGTCTCTTAAGTAGGACATTGGGGACATTGTGTGATTGAAACATATTTACCAGTTTTCAGTCATTAGAATGAATTAACAGCAGTCTTAACAGATAAGGAGGAAATCAACACTGCTGTTACTCCTCTGGCGATGGCGTAGCCAACAGCTAAATGCTCTTAGAGTTATGACACTGAACAGCCAATAGCAAGTGATTTGATGTATTTAATGTCTCAAAAAAACTCTCAAAAGCATAAAAAGCAGGGCAGTGATTAAATAGTTTTTATTTATGGCGTTTTGCTAGTTCAGTGGAGAGGACCATAATTAAACAGTCTAATTATCTAACAAAGTATTTTTGTACTGAAAGTAGTGCAATACGTAGCATGAACTAGAAACGGCAGCCTTGAAAATGACCAGTGGATTCAATCAATTCTAGTTACTAGTAAACCTGCAATAGACAATCATCAATTTCACAGTAGCATTAGATGCTGCACGATTATATTAAATTGAAGAGATGTTGTCCAGCAACTGCATTTTGTTCATATTGATCGTCTTTGTATTAGATTATTTTTTCTAATCTTGTAATCCCTTTTGTAATCCGTTACCCCTCGACCTTTCCTGCAGTTGGGGCAAAAAGACAATCCAGCTGTGGACCCCATCATCCAAGGACTGAAAGGAGTAGTGCATCATGGTAAGTGATGGGAATGTAAGCCCCTTACAGATTCTGCATCACATGGAACAATCCTATAGTATAACATATAGTGTATCCATCTATTTTTGAAATCTCTGTCTGCATTTTCTGCACGTTTGTTTTCCACAGATTGTTTTTTTTTTTTTTTTTTTTTTATTTTTTCCTCCA